>OY726517.1:3792791-4074832 GCA_963383655.1 Bathymodiolus septemdierum | reverse complement strand
AAGTTAAGACTTACAGAGAATGTTTAGGCCCCCGATATATAATGTATTACTATGAGGATCAATAGTCTTACAACAACTGTTCTAAGTAAGACTTACAGAGAATGTTAGGATATATAATGTATTACTATGAAGATCAATAGTCTTACAACAAATGTTCTAAGTTAAGACTTACAGAGAATGTTAGGATATATAATGTATTACTATGAAGATCAATAGTCTTACAACAAATGTTTTAAGTTAAGACTTACAGAGAATGTTAGGATATATAATGTATTACTATGAAGATCAATAGTCTTACAACAAATGTTCTAAGTTAAGACTTACAGAGAATGTTAGGATATATAATGTATTACTATGAAGATCAATAGTCTTACAACAAATGTTTTAAGTTAAGACTTACAGAGAATGTTAGGATATATAATGTATTACTATGAAGATCAATAGTCTTACAACAAATGTTTTAAGTTAAGACTTACAGAGAATGTTAGGATATATAATGTATTACTATGAAGATCAATAGTCTTACAACAAATGTTTTAAGTTAAAACTTACAGAGAATGTTAGGATATATAATGTATTACTATGAAGATCAATAGTCTTACAACAAATGTTTTAAGTTAAGACTTACAGAGAATGTTAGGATATATAATGTATTACTATGAAGATCAATAGTCTTACAACAAATGTTTTAAGTTAAGACTTACAGAGAATGTTAGGATATATAATGTATTACTATGAAGATCAATAGTCTTACAACAAATGTTCTAAGTTAAGACTTACAGAGAATGTTAGGATATATAATGTATTACTATGAAGATCAATAGTCTTACAACAAATGTTTTAAGTTAAGACTTACAGAGAATGTTAGGATATATAATGTATTACTATGAAGATCAATAGTCTTACAACAAATGTTTTAAGTTAAGACTTACAGAGAATGTTAGGATATATAATGTATTACTATGAAGATCAATAGTCTTACAACAAATGTTCTAAGTTAAGACTTACTGAGAATGTTAGGATATATAATGTATTACTATGAAGATCAATAGTCTTACAACAAATGTTTTAAGTTAAGACTTACAGAGAATGTTAGGATATATAATGTATTACTATGAGGATCAATAGTCTTACAACAAATGTTCTAAGATAAGACTTACAGAGAATGTTAGGATATATAATGTATTACTATGGAGATCAATAGTCTTACAACAAATGTTCTAAGTTAAGACTTACAGAGAATGTTAGGATATATAATGTATTACTATGGAGATCAATAGTCTTACAACAAATGTTATAAGTTAAGATTTACAGAGAATGTTAGGATATATAATGTATTACTATGAGGATCAATAGTCTTACAACAAATGTTCTAAGTTAAGACTTACAGAGAATGTTAGGATATATAATGTATTACTATGGAGATCAATAGTCTTACAACAAATGTTTTAAGTTAAGACTTACAGAGAATGTTAGGATATATAATGTATTACTATGGAGAACAATAGTCTTACAACAAATGTTTTAAGATAAGACTTACAGAGAATGTTAGGATATATAATGTATTACTATGGAGATCAATAGTCTTACAACAAATGTTTTAAGTTAAGACTTACAGAGAATGTTAGGATATATAATGTATTACTATGGAGATCAATAGTCTTACAACAAATGTTTTAAGATAAGACTTACAGAGAATGTTAGGATATATAATGTATTACTATGAGGATCAATAGTCTTACAACAAATGTTCTAAGTTAAGACTTACAGAGAATGTTAGGATATATAATGTATTACTATGGAGATCAATAGTCTTACAACAAATGTTTTAAGTTAAGACTTACAGAGAATGTTAGGATATATAATGTATTACTATGGAGATCAATAGTCTTACAACAAATGTTTTAAGTTAAGACTTACAGAGAATGTTAGGATATATAATGTATTACTATGGAGATCAATAGTCTTACAACAAATGTTTTAAGATAAGACTTACAGAGAATGTTAGGATATATAATGTATTACTATGAGGATCAATAGTCTTACAACAAATGTTCTAAGTTAAGACTTACAGAGAATGTTAGGATATATAATGTATTACTATGGAGATCAATAGTCTTACAACAAATGTTTTAAGTTAAGACTTACAGAGAATGTTAGGATATATAATGTATTACTATGGAGATCAATAGTCTTACAACAAATGTTTTAAGATAAGACTTACAGAGAATGTTAGGATATATAATGTATTACTATGAAGATCAATAGTCTTACAACAAATGTTCTAAGTTAAGACTTACAGAGAATGTTAGGATATATAATGTATTACTATGAGGATCAATAGTCTTACAACAAATGTTCTAAGATAAGACTTACAGAGAATGTTAGGATATATAATGTATTACTATGAGGATCAATAGTCTTACAACAAATGTTCTAAGTTAAGACTTACAGAGAATGTTAGGATATATAATGTATTACTATGGAGATCAATAGTCTTACAACAAATGTTTTAAGTTAAGACTTACAGAGAATGTTAGGATATATAATGTATTACTATGGAGATCAATAGTCTTACAACAAATGTTTTAAGTTAAGACTTACAGAGAATGTTAGGATATATAATGTATTACTATGGAGATCAATAGTCTTACAACAAATGTTTTAAGATAAGACTTACAGAGAATGTTAGGATATATAATGTATTACTATGAGGATCAATAGTCTTACAACAAATGTTTTAAGTTAAGACTTACAGAGAATGTTAGGATATATAATGTATTACTATGGAGATCAATAGTCTTACAACAAATGTTTTAAGTTAAGACTTACAGAGAATGTTAGGATATATAATGTATTACTATGGAGATCAATAGTCTTACAACAAAATGTTTTAAGATAAGACTTACAGAGAATGTTAGGATAATATAATGTATTACTATGAGGATCAATAGTCTTACAACAAATGTTCTAAGTTAAGACTTACAGAGAATGTTAGGATATATAATGTATTACTATGGAGATCAATAGTCTTACAACAAATGTTTTAAGTTAAGACTTACAGAGAATGTTAGGATATATAATGTATTACTATGGAGATCAATAGTCTTACAACAAATGTTTTAAGTTAAGACTTACAGAGAATGTTAGGATATATAATGTATTACTATGGAGATCAATAGTCTTACAACAAATGTTTTAAGATAAGACTTACAGAGAATGTTAGGATATATAATGTATTACTATGAGGATCAATAGTCTTACAACAAATGTTCTAAGTTAAGACTTACAGAGAATGTTAGGATATATAATGTATTACTATGGAGATCAATAGTCTTACAACAAATGTTTTAAGTTAAGACTTACAGAGAATGTTAGGATATATAATGTATTACTATGGAGATCAATAGTCTTACAACAAATGTTTTAAGATAAGACTTACAGAGAATGTTAGGATATATAATGTATTACTATGAAGATCAATAGTCTTACAACAAATGTTCTAAGTTAAGACTTACAGAGAATGTTAGGATATATAATGTATTACTATGAGGATCAATAGTCTTACAACAAATGTTCTAAGATAAGACTTACAGAGAATGTTAGGATATATAATGTATTACTATGAAGATCAATAGTCTTACAACAAATGTTCTAAGTTAAGACTTACAGAGAATGTTAGGATATATAATGTATTACTATGAAGATCAATAGTCTTACAACAAATGTTTTAAGTTAAGACTTACAGAGAATGTTAGGATATATAATGTATTACTATGAAGATCAATAGTCTTACAACAAATGTTCTAAGTTAAGACTTACAGAGAATGTTAGGATATATAGTGTATTACTATGAAGATCAATAGTCTTACAACAAATGTTCTAAGATAAGACTTACAGAGAATGTTAGGATATATAATGTATTACTATGAAGATCAATAGTCTTACAACAAATGTTCTAAGATAAGACTTACAGAGAATGTTAGGATATATAATGTATTACTATGAAGATCAATAGTCTTACAACAAATGTTTTAAGCTAAGACTTACAGAGAATGTTAGGATATATAATGTATTACTATGAAGATCAATAGTCTTACAACAAATGTTTTAAGCTAAGACTTACAGAGAATGTTAGGATATATAATGTATTACTATGAAGATCAATAGTCTTACAACAAATGTTCTAAGTTAAGACTTACAGAGAATGTTAGGATATATAATGTATTACTATGGAGATCAATAGTCTTACAACAAATGTTCTAAGATAAGACTTACAGAGAATGTTAGGATATATAATGTATTACTATGAAGATCAATAGTCTTACAACAAATGTTTTAAGTTAAGATTTACAGAGAATGTTAGGATATATAATGTATTACTATGAAGATCAATAGTCTTACAACAAATGTTCTAAGTTAAGATTTACAGAGAATGTTAGGATATATAATGTATTACTATGGAGATCAATAGTCTTACAACAAATGTTCTAAGTTAAGACTTACAGAGAATGTTAGGATATATAATGTATTACTATGGAGATCAATAGTCTTACAACAAATGTTTTAAGTTAAGACTTACAGAGAATGTTAGGATATATAATGTATTACTATGGAGATCAATAGTCTTACAACAAATGTTTTAAGTTAAGACTTACAGAAAATGTTAGGATATATAATGTATTACTATGAGGATCAATAGTCTTACAACAAATGTTTTAAGTTAAGACTTACAGAGAATGTTAGGATATATAATATATTACTATGAGGATCAATAGTCTTACAACAAATGTTCTAAGATAAGACTTACAGAGAATGTTAGGATATATAATGTATTACTATGGAGATCAATAGTCTTACAACAAATGTTTTAAGTTAAGACTTACAGAGAATGTTAGGATATATAATGTATTACTATGGAGATCAATAGTCTTACAACAAATGTTTTAAGTTAAGACTTACAGAGAATGTTAGGATATATAATGTATTACTATGAGGATCAATAGTCTTACAACAAATGTTTTAAGTTAAGACTTACAGAGAATGTTAGGATATATAATATATTACTATGAGGATCAATAGTCTTACAACAAATGTTCTAAGATAAGACTTACAGAGAATGTTAGGATATATAATGTATTACTATGAAGATCAATAGTCTTACAACAAATGTTTTAAGCTAAGACTTACAGAGAATGTTAGGATATATAATGTATTACTATGAGGATCAATAGTCTTACAACAAATGTTTTAAGTTAAGACTTACAGAGAATGTTAGGATATATAATATATTACTATGAGGATCAATAGTCTTACAACAAATGTTCTAAGTTAAGACTTACAGAGAATGTTAGGATATATAATGTATTACTATGGAGATCAATAGTCTTACAACAAATGTTCTAAGATAAGACTTACAGAGAATGTTAGGATATATAATGTATTACTATGAAGATCAATAGTCTTACAACAAATGTTCTAAGTTAAGACTTACAGAGAATGTTAGGATATATAATGTATTACTATGAAGATCAATAGTCTTACAACAAATGTTCTAAGTTAAGACTTACAGAGAATGTTAGGATATATAATGTATTACTATGAGGATCAATAGTCTTACAACAAATGTTCTAAGATAAGACTTACAGAGAATGTTAGGATATATAATGTATTACTATGAAGATCAATAGTCTTACAACAAATGTTCTAAGTTAAGACTTACAGAGAATGTTAGGATATATAATGTATTACTATGAAGATCAATAGTCTTACAACAAATGTTTTAAGTTAAGACTTACAGAGAATGTTAGGATATATAGTGTATTACTATGAAGATCAATAGTCTTACAACAAATGTTTTAAGTTAAGACTTACAGAGAATGTTAGGATATATAATGTATTACTATGAAGATCAATAGTCTTACAACAAATGTTCTAAGTTAGACTTACTGAGAATGTTAGGATATATAATGTATTACTATGAAGATCAATAGTCTTACAACAAATGTTTTAAGTTAAGACTTACAGAGAATGTTAGGATATATAATGTATTACTATGAGGATCAATAGTCTTACAACAAATGTTCTAAGATAAGACTTACAGAGAATGTTAGGATATATAATGTATTACTATGGAGATCAATAGTCTTACAACAAATGTTCTAAGTTAAGACTTACAGAGAATGTTAGGATATATAATGTATTACTATGAAGATCAATAGTCTTACAACAAATGTTCTAAGTTAAGACTTACAGAGAATGTTAGGATATATAGTGTATTACTATGAAGATCAATAGTCTTACAACAAATGTTCTAAGTTAAGACTTACAGAGAATGTTAGGATATATAATGTATTACTATGAAGATCAATAGTCTTACAACAAATGTTCTAAGTTAAGACTTACAGAGAATGTTAGGATATATAGTGTATTACTATGAAGATCAATAGTCTTACAACAAATGTTTTAAGCTAAGATTTACAGAGAATGTTAGGATATATAATGTATTACTATGAAGATCAATAGTCTTACAACAAATGTTTTAAGTTAAGACTTACAGAGAATGTTAGGATATATAATGTATTACTATGAAGATCAATAGTCTTACAACAAATGTTCTAAGTTAGACTTACTGAGAATGTTAGGATATATAATGTATTACTATGAAGATCAATAGTCTTACAACAAATGTTCTAAGTTAAGACTTACAGAGAATGTTAGGATATATAGTGTATTACTATGAAGATCAATAGTCTTACAACAAATGTTCTAAGATAAGACTTACAGAGAATGTTAGGATATATAATGTATTACTATGAAGATCAATAGTCTTACAACAAATGTTCTAAGATAAGACTTACAGAGAATGTTAGGATATATAATGTATTACTATGAAGATCAATAGTCTTACAACAAATGTTTTAAGCTAAGACTTACAGAGAATGTTAGGATATATAATGTATTACTATGAAGATCAATAGTCTTACAACAAATGTTTTAAGCTAAGACTTACAGAGAATGTTAGGATATATAATGTATTACTATGAAGATCAATAGTCTTACAACAAATGTTCTAAGTTAAGACTTACAGAGAATGTTAGGATATATAATGTATTACTATGGAGATCAATAGTCTTACAACAAATGTTCTAAGATAAGACTTACAGAGAATGTTAGGATATATAATGTATTACTATGAAGATCAATAGTCTTACAACAAATGTTTTAAGTTAAGATTTACAGAGAATGTTAGGATATATAATGTATTACTATGAAGATCAATAGTCTTACAACAAATGTTCTAAGTTAAGATTTACAGAGAATGTTAGGATATATAATGTATTACTATGGAGATCAATAGTCTTACAACAAATGTTCTAAGTTAAGACTTACAGAGAATGTTAGGATATATAATGTATTACTATGGAGATCAATAGTCTTACAACAAATGTTCTAAGTTAAGACTTACAGAGAATGTTAGGATATATAATGTATTACTATGGAGATCAATAGTCTTACAACAAATGTTTTAAGATAAGACTTACAGAGAATGTTAGGATATATAATGTATTACTATGAAGATCAATAGTCTTACAACAAATGTTCTAAGTTAAGACTTACAGAGAATGTTAGGATATATAATGTATTACTATGAGGATCAATAGTCTTACAACAAATGTTCTAAGTTAAGACTTACAGAGAATGTTAGGATATATAGTGTATTACTATGAAGATCAATAGTCTTACAACAAATGTTTTAAGTTAAGACTTACAGAGAATGTTAGGATATATAATGTATTACTATGAAGATGAATAGTCTTACAACAAATGTTCTAAGTTAAGACTTACAGAGAATGTTAGGATATATAATGTATTACTATGAAGATCAATAGTCTTACAACAAATGTTCTAAGTTAAGACTTACAGAGAATGTTAGGATATATAATGTATTACTATGAAGATCAATAGTCTTACAACAAATGTTCTAAGATAAGACTTACAGAGAATGTTAGGATATATAATGTATTACTATGAAGATCAATAGTCTTACAACAAATGTTCTAAGTTAAGACTTACAGAGAATGTTAGGATATATAGTGTATTACTATGAAGATCAATAGTCTTACAACAAATGTTCTAAGTTAAGACTTACAGAGAATGTTAGGATATATAATGTATTACTATGAGGATCAATAGTCTTACAACAAATGTTCTAAGTTAAGACTTACAGAGAATGTTAGGATATATAGTGTATTACTATGAAGATCAATAGTCTTACAACAAATGTTTTAAGTTAAGACTTACAGAGAATGTTAGGATATATAATGTATTACTATGAAGATGAATAGTCTTACAACAAATGTTCTAAGTTAAGACTTACAGAGAATGTTAGGATATATAATGTATTACTATGAAGATCAATAGTCTTACAACAAATGTTCTAAGTTAAGACTTACAGAGAATGTTAGGATATATAATGTATTACTATGAAGATCAATAGTCTTACAACAAATGTTCTAAGATAAGACTTACAGAGAATGTTAGGATATATAATGTATTACTATGAAGATCAATAGTCTTACAACAAATGTTCTAAGTTAAGACTTACAGAGAATGTTAGGATATATAGTGTATTACTATGAAGATCAATAGTCTTACAACAAATGTTTTAAGCTAAGATTTACAGAGAATGTTAGGATATATAATGTATTACTATGAAGATCAATAGTCTTACAACAAATGTTTTAAGTTAAGACTTACAGAGAATGTTAGGATATATAATGTATTACTTTGAAGATCAATAGTCTTACAACAAATGTTTTAAGCTAAGACTTACAGAGAATGTTAGGATATATAATGTATTACTATGGAGATCAATAGTCTTACAACAAATGTTCTAAGTTAAGACTTACAGAGAATGTTAGGATATATAATGTATTACTATGAAGATCAATAGTCTTACAACAAATGTTTTAAGCTAAGATTTACAGAGAATGTTAGGATATATAATGTATTACTATGAAGATCAATAGTCTTACAACAAATGTTTTAAGATAAGACTTACAGAGAATGTTAGGATATATAATGTATTACTTTGAAGATCAATAGTCTTACAACAAATGTTTTAAGCTAAGACTTACAGAGAATGTTAGGATATATAATGTATTACTATGGAGATCAATAGTCTTACAACAAATGTTCTAAGTTAAGACTTACAGAGAATGTTAGGATATATAATGTATTACTATGAAGATCAATAGTCTTACAACAAATGTTTTAAGTTAAGACTTACAGAGAATGTTAGGATATATAATGTATTACTATGAAGATCAATAGTCTTACAACAAATGTTCTAAGTTAGACTTACTGAGAATGTTAGGATATATAATGTATTACTATGAAGATCAATAGTCTTACAACAAATGTTTTAAGTTAAGACTTACAGAGAATGTTAGGATATATAATGTATTACTATGAAGATCAATAGTCTTACAACAAATGTTTTAAGTTAAGACTTACAGAGAATGTTAGGATATATAATGTATTACTATGAGGATCAATAGTCTTACAACAAATGTTCTAAGTTAAGACTTACAGAGAATGTTAGGATATATAATGTATTACTATGAAGATCAATAGTCTTACAACAAATGTTTTAAGCTAAGACTTACAGAGAATGTTAGGATATGTAATGTATTACTATGAGGATCAATAGTCTTACAACAAATGTTTTAAGTTAAGACTTACAGAGAATGTTAGGATATATAATGTATTACTATGAAGATCAATAGTCTTACAACAAATGTTCTAAGTTAGACTTACTGAGAATGTTAGGATATATAATGTATTACTATGAAGATCAATAGTCTTACAACAAATGTTCTAAGTTAAGACTTACAGAGAATGTTAGGATATATAGTGTATTACTATGAAGATCAATAGTCTTACAACAAATGTTCTAAGATAAGACTTACAGAGAATGTTAGGATATATAATGTATTACTATGAAGATCAATAGTCTTACAACAAATGTTCTAAGATAAGACTTACAGAGAATGTTAGGATATATAATGTATTACTATGAAGATCAATAGTCTTACAACAAATGTTTTAAGCTAAGACTTACAGAGAATGTTAGGATATATAATGTATTACTATGAAGATCAATAGTCTTACAACAAATGTTTTAAGCTAAGACTTACAGAGAATGTTAGGATATATAATGTATTACTATGAAGATCAATAGTCTTACAACAAATGTTCTAAGTTAAGACTTACAGAGAATGTTAGGATATATAATGTATTACTATGGAGATCAATAGTCTTACAACAAATGTTCTAAGATAAGACTTACAGAGAATGTTAGGATATATAATGTATTACTATGAAGATCAATAGTCTTACAACAAATGTTTTAAGTTAAGATTTACAGAGAATGTTAGGATATATAATGTATTACTATGAAGATCAATAGTCTTACAACAAATGTTCTAAGTTAAGATTTACAGAGAATGTTAGGATATATAATGTATTACTATGGAGATCAATAGTCTTACAACAAATGTTCTAAGTTAAGACTTACAGAGAATGTTAGGATATATAATGTATTACTATGGAGATCAATAGTCTTACAACAAATGTTCTAAGTTAAGACTTACAGAGAATGTTAGGATATATAATGTATTACTATGGAGATCAATAGTCTTACAACAAATGTTTTAAGATAAGACTTACAGAGAATGTTAGGATATATAATGTATTACTATGAAGATCAATAGTCTTACAACAAATGTTCTAAGTTAAGACTTACAGAGAATGTTAGGATATATAATGTATTACTATGAGGATCAATAGTCTTACAACAAATGTTCTAAGTTAAGACTTACAGAGAATGTTAGGATATATAGTGTATTACTATGAAGATCAATAGTCTTACAACAAATGTTTTAAGTTAAGACTTACAGAGAATGTTAGGATATATAATGTATTACTATGAAGATGAATAGTCTTACAACAAATGTTCTAAGTTAAGACTTACAGAGAATGTTAGGATATATAATGTATTACTATGAAGATCAATAGTCTTACAACAAATGTTCTAAGTTAAGACTTACAGAGAATGTTAGGATATATAATGTATTACTATGAAGATCAATAGTCTTACAACAAATGTTCTAAGATAAGACTTACAGAGAATGTTAGGATATATAATGTATTACTATGAAGATCAATAGTCTTACAACAAATGTTCTAAGTTAAGACTTACAGAGAATGTTAGGATATATAGTGTATTACTATGAAGATCAATAGTCTTACAACAAATGTTCTAAGTTAAGACTTACAGAGAATGTTAGGATATATAATGTATTACTATGAGGATCAATAGTCTTACAACAAATGTTCTAAGTTAAGACTTACAGAGAATGTTAGGATATATAGTGTATTACTATGAAGATCAATAGTCTTACAACAAATGTTTTAAGTTAAGACTTACAGAGAATGTTAGGATATATAATGTATTACTATGAAGATGAATAGTCTTACAACAAATGTTCTAAGTTAAGACTTACAGAGAATGTTAGGATATATAATGTATTACTATGAAGATCAATAGTCTTACAACAAATGTTCTAAGTTAAGACTTACAGAGAATGTTAGGATATATAATGTATTACTATGAAGATCAATAGTCTTACAACAAATGTTCTAAGATAAGACTTACAGAGAATGTTAGGATATATAATGTATTACTATGAAGATCAATAGTCTTACAACAAATGTTCTAAGTTAAGACTTACAGAGAATGTTAGGATATATAGTGTATTACTATGAAGATCAATAGTCTTACAACAAATGTTTTAAGCTAAGATTTACAGAGAATGTTAGGATATATAATGTATTACTATGAAGATCAATAGTCTTACAACAAATGTTTTAAGTTAAGACTTACAGAGAATGTTAGGATATATAATGTATTACTTTGAAGATCAATAGTCTTACAACAAATGTTTTAAGCTAAGACTTACAGAGAATGTTAGGATATATAATGTATTACTATGGAGATCAATAGTCTTACAACAAATGTTCTAAGTTAAGACTTACAGAGAATGTTAGGATATATAATGTATTACTATGAAGATCAATAGTCTTACAACAAATGTTTTAAGCTAAGATTTACAGAGAATGTTAGGATATATAATGTATTACTATGAAGATCAATAGTCTTACAACAAATGTTTTAAGATAAGACTTACAGAGAATGTTAGGATATATAATGTATTACTTTGAAGATCAATAGTCTTACAACAAATGTTTTAAGCTAAGACTTACAGAGAATGTTAGGATATATAATGTATTACTATGGAGATCAATAGTCTTACAACAAATGTTCTAAGTTAAGACTTACAGAGAATGTTAGGATATATAATGTATTACTATGAAGATCAATAGTCTTACAACAAATGTTTTAAGTTAAGACTTACAGAGAATGTTAGGATATATAATGTATTACTATGAAGATCAATAGTCTTACAACAAATGTTCTAAGTTAGACTTACTGAGAATGTTAGGATATATAATGTATTACTATGAAGATCAATAGTCTTACAACAAATGTTTTAAGTTAAGACTTACAGAGAATGTTAGGATATATAATGTATTACTATGAGGATCAATAGTCTTACAACAAATGTTCTAAGATAAGACTTACAGAGAATGTTAGGATATATAATGTATTACTATGGAGATCAATAGTCTTACAACAAATGTTCTAAGTTAAGACTTACAGAGAATGTTAGGATATATAATGTATTACTATGGAGATCAATAGTCTTACAACAAATGTTATAAGTTAAGATTTACAGAGAATGTTAGGATATATAATGTATTACTATGAGGATCAATAGTCTTACAACAAATGTTCTAAGTTAAGACTTACAGAGAATGTTAGGATATATAATGTATTACTATGGAGATCAATAGTCTTACAACAAATGTTTTAAGTTAAGACTTACAGAGAATGTTAGGATATATAATGTATTACTATGGAGAACAATAGTCTTACAACAAATGTTTTAAGATAAGACTTACAGAGAATGTTAGGATATATAATGTATTACTATGGAGATCAATAGTCTTACAACAAATGTTTTAAGTTAAGACTTACAGAGAATGTTAGGATATATAATGTATTACTATGGAGATCAATAGTCTTACAACAAATGTTTTAAGATAAGACTTACAGAGAATGTTAGGATATATAATGTATTACTATGAGGATCAATAGTCTTACAACAAATGTTCTAAGTTAAGACTTACAGAGAATGTTAGGATATATAATGTATTACTATGGAGATCAATAGTCTTACAACAAATGTTTTAAGTTAAGACTTACAGAGAATGTTAGGATATATAATGTATTACTATGGAGATCAATAGTCTTACAACAAATGTTTTAAGTTAAGACTTACAGAGAATGTTAGGATATATAATGTATTACTATGGAGATCAATAGTCTTACAACAAATGTTTTAAGATAAGACTTACAGAGAATGTTAGGATATATAATGTATTACTATGAGGATCAATAGTCTTACAACAAATGTTCTAAGTTAAGACTTACAGAGAATGTTAGGATATATAATGTATTACTATGGAGATCAATAGTCTTACAACAAATGTTTTAAGTTAAGACTTACAGAGAATGTTAGGATATATAATGTATTACTATGGAGATCAATAGTCTTACAACAAATGTTTTAAGATAAGACTTACAGAGAATGTTAGGATATATAATGTATTACTATGAAGATCAATAGTCTTACAACAAATGTTCTAAGTTAAGACTTACAGAGAATGTTAGGATATATAATGTATTACTATGAGGATCAATAGTCTTACAACAAATGTTCTAAGATAAGACTTACAGAGAATGTTAGGATATATAATGTATTACTATGAGGATCAATAGTCTTACAACAAATGTTCTAAGTTAAGACTTACAGAGAATGTTAGGATATATAATGTATTACTATGGAGATCAATAGTCTTACAACAAATGTTTTAAGTTAAGACTTACAGAGAATGTTAGGATATATAATGTATTACTATGGAGATCAATAGTCTTACAACAAATGTTTTAAGTTAAGACTTACAGAGAATGTTAGGATATATAATGTATTACTATGGAGATCAATAGTCTTACAACAAATGTTTTAAGATAAGACTTACAGAGAATGTTAGGATATATAATGTATTACTATGAGGATCAATAGTCTTACAACAAATGTTTTAAGTTAAGACTTACAGAGAATGTTAGGATATATAATGTATTACTATGGAGATCAATAGTCTTACAACAAATGTTTTAAGTTAAGACTTACAGAGAATGTTAGGATATATAATGTATTACTATGGAGATCAATAGTCTTACAACAAATGTTTTAAGATAAGACTTACAGAGAATGTTAGGATATATAATGTATTACTATGAGGATCAATAGTCTTACAACAAATGTTCTAAGTTAAGACTTACAGAGAATGTTAGGATATATAATGTATTACTATGGAGATCAATAGTCTTACAACAAATGTTTTAAGTTAAGACTTACAGAGAATGTTAGGATATATAATGTATTACTATGGAGATCAATAGTCTTACAACAAATGTTTTAAGTTAAGACTTACAGAGAATGTTAGGATATATAATGTATTACTATGGAGATCAATAGTCTTACAACAAATGTTTTAAGATAAGACTTACAGAGAATGTTAGGATATATAATGTATTACTATGAGGATCAATAGTCTTACAACAAATGTTCTAAGTTAAGACTTACAGAGAATGTTAGGATATATAATGTATTACTATGGAGATCAATAGTCTTACAACAAATGTTTTAAGTTAAGACTTACAGAGAATGTTAGGATATATAATGTATTACTATGGAGATCAATAGTCTTACAACAAATGTTTTAAGATAAGACTTACAGAGAATGTTAGGATATATAATGTATTACTATGAAGATCAATAGTCTTACAACAAATGTTCTAAGTTAAGACTTACAGAGAATGTTAGGATATATAATGTATTACTATGAGGATCAATAGTCTTACAACAAATGTTCTAAGATAAGACTTACAGAGAATGTTAGGATATATAATGTATTACTATGAAGATCAATAGTCTTACAACAAATGTTCTAAGTTAAGACTTACAGAGAATGTTAGGATATATAATGTATTACTATGAAGATCAATAGTCTTACAACAAATGTTTTAAGTTAAGACTTACAGAGAATGTTAGGATATATAATGTATTACTATGAAGATCAATAGTCTTACAACAAATGTTCTAAGTTAAGACTTACAGAGAATGTTAGGATATATAGTGTATTACTATGAAGATCAATAGTCTTACAACAAATGTTCTAAGATAAGACTTACAGAGAATGTTAGGATATATAATGTATTACTATGAAGATCAATAGTCTTACAACAAATGTTCTAAGATAAGACTTACAGAGAATGTTAGGATATATAATGTATTACTATGAAGATCAATAGTCTTACAACAAATGTTTTAAGCTAAGACTTACAGAGAATGTTAGGATATATAATGTATTACTATGAAGATCAATAGTCTTACAACAAATGTTTTAAGCTAAGACTTACAGAGAATGTTAGGATATATAATGTATTACTATGAAGATCAATAGTCTTACAACAAATGTTCTAAGTTAAGACTTACAGAGAATGTTAGGATATATAATGTATTACTATGGAGATCAATAGTCTTACAACAAATGTTCTAAGATAAGACTTACAGAGAATGTTAGGATATATAATGTATTACTATGAAGATCAATAGTCTTACAACAAATGTTTTAAGTTAAGATTTACAGAGAATGTTAGGATATATAATGTATTACTATGAAGATCAATAGTCTTACAACAAATGTTCTAAGTTAAGATTTACAGAGAATGTTAGGATATATAATGTATTACTATGGAGATCAATAGTCTTACAACAAATGTTCTAAGTTAAGACTTACAGAGAATGTTAGGATATATAATGTATTACTATGGAGATCAATAGTCTTACAACAAATGTTTTAAGTTAAGACTTACAGAGAATGTTAGGATATATAATGTATTACTATGGAGATCAATAGTCTTACAACAAATGTTTTAAGTTAAGACTTACAGAAAATGTTAGGATATATAATGTATTACTATGAGGATCAATAGTCTTACAACAAATGTTTTAAGTTAAGACTTACAGAGAATGTTAGGATATATAATATATTACTATGAGGATCAATAGTCTTACAACAAATGTTCTAAGATAAGACTTACAGAGAATGTTAGGATATATAATGTATTACTATGGAGATCAATAGTCTTACAACAAATGTTTTAAGTTAAGACTTACAGAGAATGTTAGGATATATAATGTATTACTATGGAGATCAATAGTCTTACAACAAATGTTTTAAGTTAAGACTTACAGAGAATGTTAGGATATATAATGTATTACTATGAGGATCAATAGTCTTACAACAAATGTTTTAAGTTAAGACTTACAGAGAATGTTAGGATATATAATATATTACTATGAGGATCAATAGTCTTACAACAAATGTTCTAAGATAAGACTTACAGAGAATGTTAGGATATATAATGTATTACTATGAAGATCAATAGTCTTACAACAAATGTTTTAAGCTAAGACTTACAGAGAATGTTAGGATATATAATGTATTACTATGAGGATCAATAGTCTTACAACAAATGTTTTAAGTTAAGACTTACAGAGAATGTTAGGATATATAATATATTACTATGAGGATCAATAGTCTTACAACAAATGTTCTAAGTTAAGACTTACAGAGAATGTTAGGATATATAATGTATTACTATGGAGATCAATAGTCTTACAACAAATGTTCTAAGATAAGACTTACAGAGAATGTTAGGATATATAATGTATTACTATGAAGATCAATAGTCTTACAACAAATGTTCTAAGTTAAGACTTACAGAGAATGTTAGGATATATAATGTATTACTATGAAGATCAATAGTCTTACAACAAATGTTCTAAGTTAAGACTTACAGAGAATGTTAGGATATATAATGTATTACTATGAGGATCAATAGTCTTACAACAAATGTTCTAAGATAAGACTTACAGAGAATGTTAGGATATATAATGTATTACTATGAAGATCAATAGTCTTACAACAAATGTTCTAAGTTAAGACTTACAGAGAATGTTAGGATATATAATGTATTACTATGAAGATCAATAGTCTTACAACAAATGTTTTAAGTTAAGACTTACAGAGAATGTTAGGATATATAGTGTATTACTATGAAGATCAATAGTCTTACAACAAATGTTTTAAGTTAAGACTTACAGAGAATGTTAGGATATATAATGTATTACTATGAAGATCAATAGTCTTACAACAAATGTTTTAAGTTAAGACTTACAATGAATGTTAGGATATATAATGTATTACTATGAAGATCAATAGTCTTACAACAAATGTTTTAAGTTAAGACTTACAGAGAATGTTAGGATATATAATGTATTACTATGAAGATCAATAGTCTTACAAGAAATGTTCTAAGCTAAGACTTACAGAGAATGTTAGGATATATAATGTATTACTATGAAGATCAATAGTCTTACAACAAATGTTTTAAGTTAAGACTTACAGAGAATGTTAGGATATATAGTGTATTACTATGAAGATCAATAGTCTTACAACAAATGTTTTAAGTTAAGACTTACAGAGAATGTTAGGATATATAATGTATTACTATGAAGATCAATAGTCTTACAACAAATGTTCTAAGTTAAGACTTACAGAGAATGTTAGGATATATAATGTATTACTATGAAGATCAATAGTCTTACAACAAATGTTCTAAGTTAAGACTTACAGAGAATGTTAGGATATATAATGTATTACTATGAAGATCAATAGTCTTACAACAAATGTTCTAAGTTAAGACTTACAGAGAATGTTAGGATATATAATGTATTACTATGAAGATCAATAGTCTTACAACAAATGTTCTAAGCTAAGACTTACAGAGAATGTTAGGATATATAATGTATTACTATGAAGATCAATAGTCTTACAACAAATGTTTTAAGTTAAGACTTACAGAGAATGTTAGGATATATAATGTATTACTATGAAGATCAATAGTCTTACAACAAATGTTCTAAGTTAAGACTTACAGAGAATGTTAGGATATATAATGTATTACTATGAGGATCAATAGTCTTACAACAAATGTTCTAAGTTAAGACTTACAGAGAATGTTAGGATATATAATGTATTACTATGAAGATCAATAGTCTTACAACAAATGTTTTAAGCTAAGACTTACAGAGAATGTTAGGATATGTAATGTATTACTATGAGGATCAATAGTCTTACAACAAATGTTCTAAGTTAAGACTTACAGAAAATGTTAGGATATATAATGTATTACTATGAAGATCAATAGTCTTACAACAAATGTTCTAAGTTAAGACTTACAGAGAATGTTAGGATATATAATGTATTACTATGAAGATCAATAGTCTTACAACAAATGTTCTAAGTTAAGACTTACAGAGAATGTTAGGATATATAATGTATTACTATGAAGATCAATAGTCTTACAACAAATGTTCTAAGCTAAGACTTACAGAAAATGTTAGGATATATAATGTATTACTATGAAGATCAATAGTCTTACAACAAATGTTTTAAGTTAAGACTTACAGAGAATGCAGTAAATTTACAAGTAAGATTTCCATCAGCAATGAAATCACTGCCTGGTATAACAAAAGTGTGGCACTTCTTCTTCCTCTTGTCACATAACCCTTCAAATGCATCCCTCTCCAGACGTGGAGCTTGAGATAAAATCAAAGAACATACTTCACCATGAAACCCAGGAAAACACTGGCACTCTCCTGAAAGATATAGGACAACAATATATAATTACTGCCTTCTTAACTGGTCAACCTGATGAGAGCTGTTTTCCCGACGGATTTCTCAAGTTTTATTAGGCCGAACAAACAAACAAAATCAAGAAAAAGATAATAATTCTGCAATAATTACTATTGTTGCATATTTTGCTTAAGGTATTAAACGGCAACAGTAAAGCACGGACATGAAAGAGGACATAATTGAAATCGATTTGAACGACGGTTAATGTTGTTCTTGTTTAGCTAAGTTGGTAGTTGTTTTGGACCTCTTGATAGTGTTGAGTAAATATATTCCATCTACATTGCCGTTAAAAATATAAATAAAACCAGAGAAATTGTCGAGGGTGACAATAGTATTGTCACACCTCTGTTGAAGCAAAATATTGGTTATCTAGGGTGACAATATGGCGGTCTACAAATCGAGGGGGAATTTTAAGGTTGTCACTGAACACATCAATAATTGTCTAAGGCCATGTGACTATAAATGATCCAATAGTAACCATTCATATACAGGGAGGTCTAAAAATATACATTAAATGTGTGTTTGTTTTCTTTTATTTTAGCTTTGTGCGTTTTGTGTTTTATGTACTGCATTTAATTGTACTTTATTGCTTTTTCTGTTCATTTCGTATACTGTTAAGTAATATAAATATACCTCATTCTTAAAAGTATTATTCTTTTGAACTAAAACCTTGAAATGTATTATGAAGCGAAAGTTTAAACAGTGCTGAACAGCACTTTCACTGATGCTAAGAAAACAAACATCAATCGTTAGGAACACACACTGTGGTTTATGGCATTGGAAACATTGGGAAACCACAACAATGTGGCCGAATTAAACTAGTTAATTTAGATCAACCCTTCCACTCTTGATCATTGGATCTTCAGCGGCAATAGAGATGTAAATAAATAATAATAATAAAAAAACTGCACATATATGGTTCCTCTCATAAAGGTCACACACTAGCATATCATAAACATGCTAATGACAGCATAAACATGGAAGTACATTAGGATGACCAGAGAGTACTCTTAGTTCACTGACAGATGAACAAGTACAATCTGTTGAATGTACCTTTTTGCAATATTTTTTTCTGTTTACAAAAGCATGATGGGCAAGTAAAATAATCTGTTCGGCATGTACGCTTGTTGGTTGTATGGGAAGAATCAAATACACCCCCGCACGTTAGACAATCTATCATGTTAATCTGTATCCATATCTATGCCTATCCTTCCGAAGCACCTGCGTTCACCCCCGTTTTTTAGTGAGGTTCGTGTTACTCGATCTTTAGTGTTATGTGTATGTTTTGGAGATCGTTGTTTGTCCTTTTGTACTTTTTCTTTTGGCCATTGTGTTGTCTGTTCGTCTTTGATATACGGATTCTGATTACATCTTTGGTATCTTCAAACTTTTCTTACTAAGACGTATGTTTCTACTACACCTCAGAATATCATAAAATGTCATATTATTTACTGACCATCGTCTGAACAGATTCCATTGTCAGAACAATTCTCTGGACATGTAGACTCTTCTATAATAGATATAATTGGTTTGTCTACGCCCGTTGTGTTTGTACTGTTTACAACTGTTAACACCTCCAGTCGTTTAGCTTCTTGTAGACAGGCACTGGCGTAGTTATTTAATGTTACTTGTAACCAGTTGTCTCCTCCTGTTGACTATATATAGACAACACGTAAACATGGGTATATGGGTTATGGGATATATTGTAAATTTGTATTGTTGGCTTGGTGAACTTTGTGGTAGAGCTTTGACGCAGTTGCATTTATCTTGTTGCCGTTCTTGTTTTTACTTACTATAAATGATATTAAAATAACATCTCTAATATCCTATGCTTCCCTTATTGACTACTTATCACGACAGTGGCACGACGGATGCAAGTGATGGAGAAGACTCTGTTTGCCCTTCCGGAGCACCTGAGTTCATCACCATTTTTTAGTAGTGTTCGTGTTTCTCAATCTTTAGTTTTCTGCGTAGTGTATTGCTTGTCCTTTTGACCTTTTTTGTCATTGTGTTGTCTGTCTGTCCTCAACGTACGGCTTCTGATTATCCCTTTTGGTATCTTCAAACTTTTCTGTGGTTATTTCGTTATATAGTGTTTAATCAAGCAAGAAGAACACGTGTATCTATTAAATGGCAACAAGTGCACTTACATGTGACTCCCTATGTCATGTAGTTACCGTTACCGTATCTACAAAAGGTAAGAGTGGAACAGAAACTGCCTACCCTTTCGGAGAACCTTGAATTCACTCTTGGATTTTTGTAGGGCTGGTGTTCCTCAGAAGAGGAAATTAGATTAATATACAGTTACATTTGATATTTATACAAATGTTTGTCTTGCATCAATAACTTGTTGTTGTCAGAAAAATCAAATATTAAAGTTATTTCTCGGTAATCGATAGGTCCTGTTTTATTTACAAAAAAAAAAAAAAACTTATGATAGTATATTATATATACCCTTATGTACCACAACGATTTCTGAAATAAATTTTAGAGATATTTCTATTCATTATATTACGTCAATGAATATATACTATGATTTTTATTCACACTTTGCTATATTAGTAAGGCGTCGGGGATCTTATAGGAAACAGGAACTGATAACACTTCACAAGTGTCTGTGTTCACACCCGGGTGTTTTAGGTGGGTCTCTGTTGCTCATGTTTTTAGTCTTCTGTGTTATGGATTTTGCTTTGTTTGCCATCATAATTTGTTTTTTGTGTCCAATGTTATCTATGTCTGTGGATTGTTCATTCTTGTATCTAACGTTTATTAATTATTACAGTTCTTTACCTTTATATCATATACACAACCATTGATAAAGATTGACTTGTCTACATAGGGCACAAATTCAGAACATATATTATAAGCTTGTGCGTTCTGGAATTTGTCAATACAATGCTCCTTAGCAGATAACTCTGTCCAGCCATTCGTCCATTCTTCCTCAACCTATAATATAAGATTTGTTTAATGTAATTTTGATGTTAATACGTTTTCCTTGGTTTTCTTAGAACAGTTTCTTATACGGTGTTAATCAACATTAGGAAAAGAACGATTCATTCTTTATTTATGTTTTTTGTATTTATTTATGTTTTTTGTATTTATTTATGTTTTTTGTATTTATTTACGTCTATTGGTGTCCAACGTGATTTCCATATCACATGATGCTAGTGTCATTGCATAGTAACACGACGAGTGTCACTAGTAAACTGATAACCCTTCCAGAGAACATGAGTTCTTCCCCGGTATTTAGTGGGGTTCGTGTTGCCCATTCTTTATTTCCTCTCTATAGTGTTGTGTAGATCGTTGTTTGTTTCTTTGTCTTTTTTCTTTTGGGTATTGTATTGTCTGTTCTTCTACAATTTACTGCTTCTGATTACCCTTTTGGTATAGTCAAACTCTTCTTTTAAACAGTGATTGTTAACATTTCCATCAATATCAACAAAACGAACAGGTACCTCTCACCTCTCACAAGTGAAAACAAAAAGACCACGACACATGGCCTCGTAAATCCATGTCCTGGCATGCAGTGGGAGAGGCACTAACATATGACGGGGTTAAACCGGTTAATGTACTGCAATATCATTTTATCATGGCTTTAGATTTAACCTATTTTCAGTGATTGTTGTTTAACGCCAACTCAGCAATTTTTCATCAATATCATGGCGAGAGCAAGTTAATTTTCAATGAGATGATGTTGACGTCCGCTTTGTTCTAGACCAACACGCTGAGTTGGATTTTTATAGTGTCAGCTCACTGAAACAACAGTCCGCGGGTTGACATGTCGCTCCCCTCTGACACATTATTATGATTCCGAGCCAACCAATCTTTGCTCTTTCTCCTTAATGCTGCGCGCTTAGCGGAAAAGCAACAAATACCAATTTTATAGTCTTTGGTTTGACCCGACCGGGGCTCGAACCCATGATCTACTGCACTCTAGGCGAGCACGCTAACTATTACATCACCGATGCGGATTGATTCAAGATGTGTCTTGTATTGTATAATAAATATATATACATGCACGACATTGTCCATGATTACTGCCATTTAGAATGAAATGATGCTTACTGTTATTGAAATGATTTAACTTACTATCACTGATGTGGTATTTTCTGTTATCATTGGATAAGAAGGGGGTTCCCCTTCTTCTTCTTCGTCGGGTGTTGATGTTCTAGCAAGTCGTGCAGACCGAATTGATCGGGTTGTACACGACGTCGTGTAAACTCCTCGTGTTGTCTTTGTGTTCCGACATGTTTCCATTGCAGTTGTTAATTCACAATTGAACTCTGGACTTCCATGAGGATAAGTATCATCTGGAGATAAGCATGTACAGTATTGTTGACTGATATATTCCGCTTGCTTCAGTTTTCCAGTAGGATCAAACAAGGTTTCATCAGCGAACACACCTTTGACTCTATAAAAGAAGTTGAAGTAATTAAATAGCTAAGCACCATCTTAAGTGAATCATGACAGAAAGTCGGCCATCCATTAAGTATTTGAGACTTTAAATAGTATAATGTGAACAAAAAGGTGACAGCTTAAGATCATATATAATTTCCCGATACCGTCCAGTAAACAATCCCTCTTCCAGTATAACGGGCGACAGAAAATCGTTTTATATCTCATAATATTACAACAAACGTAGACTAGTTCAAAAACAAACCGTAGATATATACACAATCGTTGATTATTATTTTTTTGCGAAAATTGATTTTTCAGAGCAATTTCTCATTAAAGGCGAAGTCTGATATATGAGATGTGATGAGAAGTCCATTTGAGCAAAACATTTCAACGGTTATATTTTTATGTAGGATTTGGTAAGTTGACGGGAGTGACGTCATTTTAAAGTCACACTAGAAAACGTTGATATTATGTTATGATGATCGATAATAGATATCAACACTTCTAAAGATCATAGGAATTATGAACAAATCATCGACAAATCTAATGTATTGGCAATGATGCGCTTCTCGAATAACCTTAGATACAGACCGTCTTTAAGACATTAAGAAATATCATTGTAATGCTCGGTCCACAACACTATTTACATTTTGGGTCTAATTGCACGGTGATAAAGCCCATGTTACAGAAACATGTAAAATGCATATACTTTATTGTTGTCATAATATGTGACCATGACTGAGAAAATGGGTCTAGATGAGAAAAAATCAGATTTTGAGCTTTTGGCATTTTTAGTGTTGTACTATATCAATAAAGCTTGTGTGAAAATTTTATGGCAATATCTAAAGTACTTTTCGAGATATGGCCATTTTATATATCAGCCTCATTATAGACCTTGCTCAACACTAAAATAATTATTTACTTTATATTGGTTATACATTTCAATAAACTGAAAATAAAAAAACACCACCACTGTCAGATCAGTTCCAAAATTCAATCAATTATTATATCGTAAAAAAGAGGGAAAATCGATAACTCTAATTAATTACACTTACAGATTACAAAAACTAATTGACAAAGGTTTGTTCTGAAATCGCTTAGGAAATAAATTTGTCTCGCATGTAACTTTATTAAACAATATATACTTTTACAGACAAGAGAAAACATACTGCCAAGATGCTGCAAATTTTCTCAACGATGTTGGCCTATTACCAGATCGTGGTATAAAATCATCATTCTGGTTACCGTTGTATATACCACAGAGACCTCCAGTCAAGCTAGCATCTAGTATGGATGGAATAATACTAATTCCATTTATCCAACTTCCACCGTAATTAAACGTCACCTTAGTTCCGGTCGGGAGAGTTATCTGAAAAAGAAATGTTTGAAGATGCCAAATGCTTAACCAGAATACGTAATCGAAGGACAGATAATATAATGGCCAAAGTAAAAAGAACAAAAGGACAAGCAATGATCTATAAATCACTGCATAGAAAACTATAGATTGAAAAACAAAAACCTGACTACAATCAAAAGTTAACTCAGGTGCTCCGGAAGGGTAGACAATTTCTGCTCCACTAGTGGCACCCGTTGAAAAATAAAATGCTGCTTACTTAATGATATGATTTAACATACCGTTATATTCAATCAATAGAGCTGTTTTGAACAATTGCAAAAATCAGTGCGCTGCATTTATTAAAATATGATTTATGCATTGTTCGCTTAAAATGTAAACATTACTGATAAACAGATCAGTGGAAGGAGCAAAACCTTCTAGATTATAGATTTCGCTGAGTGCGTAAATGTTTGTTATTCAACGTCCAGTGAGCTATTTATCAGCTACACGTAAGAAGTTACCCTTAGATAAAATGGTGACGGTGTTTGTGTTGTAGAAGACAAACATAATTAGCTGCATTTGTACAATGCATATTGACATCGCAATGAAACAAAAATCTACAGGTAGACATGTAACACCACGATGACAGATTATCCTGATTTATCACTACAAATCTCTGCAGCTCAGCAGTCTTACTATAAGAGTCTACTATTTGTAGACCCGGATCAACAGTTGAACTTAGCAACCACAATCATGTAGCTTCGTCTGTATAAATTTTGAAATATTGCAACAGAGCATTTTGTTACAGTAAAACAATCGAATACTAACAACCAAGCGTCGAGTGATCTTTTATCAAGTACATAATTATCCCTACCGTATATGATGTACTGGTTTTCTGAACAATGAGACTTTTATCATCACATAATCTTTGTTTCATGTAACGGTTAACTTTTCTTTGTCCTCTGTATATTGTATCGCAGAAATTTGCCACAAAAAGACTATCTGCACTTCTCACACCTATTCCACAATTACATAGGACTTGCTTGGAACACTTCTTGAAATATGCAGTCACCTGTAATAGTAGTCACTGATATAAGACAATCATAAATTTCCACATTTATATTTCATTTATTGTTATAATACTATGTTGTATTTACTATTTACCGGCAACAAATTGATAACTAATGTATTCGTGTCTCCCATGAATATATGATACATGTAGTGTGTACTCGATACAATATCACTGTGCCATATAGTTTGTATATCATATAATGACAGGGCTGGGTGGCTCAATGAGTTAGGTAGTTGGATTACCTAACAACTGATATAAACCTATCACCAATACGGCGTGGGTTCGCGCCCGGCTTTGTAAATTACAAAAAGGGTGCATTCGACTCGCAGCCGCAAGTGATAAAGCTTACCAGTTACTTGCCCATGGCCGGTGATTCTATCCGAGTACTCCGGCTTCTTCCACCACTAAAACTGGTCGCCATGATATAGCTGAAATATTGCTGAAAGTGGCGTTAAACACGAAAAATCAAATCAAATCAAATCAATCAAATAATGACACAATCAGTGTAATATAGGTGCACGTGAGTTTATCTCCACCTTTTTGTAGGATTCATGTTGCCCAATCTGTAGTTTGTTGTATTGTAGATCAATGTTTGTCTTCTTGTTCTTTTCCCCTTGGCAATTATTTAGGGGCCACAGAGGTGGTAGTTGGATTTACACCAACATATGCAATCAGTGCATATCAACACTAAAGTTCTGAGTTCGAATCCAATGACACTAGAAGAACGATGTGGCTTATCTCTCGACTTAACGTGATTTAGCACAGATGTAGTGTCAGTCGTGTTCACTTATTTTCATATTCATGAGTGATACTAGTACTTGCATCCATTAATATTAAGCTATCACATGATCATTTGTTAACACAATCATTTAATCACATGATCATTAAATAAATGGGTTGTACTTCTATACGGTAATCGTTAACGCACATGGCAGTCTAACATTCTTGTTATTATCTTTAGAAAGGCAATAACTAGAAAATCTACAAATAAAGAAAGATAATATAAGTAATATGTCTTACAAGTAACGGTAGACGGGTGTGTTTGTACATGATGTATTCACCTTCTGTTAATCCGTTGTGAATCTGAAGTTCCCATCTCCTGAAATATATTACATGGACTATTGACAATATTTAGCACAATTTATTGACAGCTATCAAGAAACATGGCGACATCAACAATAATGAGATTTGTAATTTTGTTTGTTAATCTTAGAATTCAATCCATAATTGCATTGCCGTCGGAGAGGCAATTGTCAAGAGAGGAAGATAGGGGGTCCCATTAACCGGTTTAAGTCCGGTACATTTGTGTGCCCGTTCCAAGATCAAACATGGATTTTCAACTTCCTATGTCGTGGTCGTTTTTGTGTTCAGTGATCTAAGATGAGAGGCACAGTTAATAATGGTGGAATTGTTGACCATCACTTTTTCACTTTTCATACCATTGTAACTGTCACTCATGCATTTCAGGATATCTTACTAACAATACTTAAAATGGAACAAAGATATGTAAATAACGTTTATACGAAGGCCAATATAACGCTGGGCTTTCTACGTCGAATCCTTAACATCAGTTCAATCTCCGTAAACAAACAAGGATATACATATCACTGGAGTATGCTTGTTCTGTCCAGGATCTCTGCAAAAGGTGAAATCGATGAAATCGTAATGGTCCAACACATGGCTGCAAGGTTCGTCAGACATCGAAACATATCTAGTGTTGGTAACATGTTACAACTCTTGAACTGATGCAGTATTGAAGACGGCCGTAACGATGATTGACTTTTCATAATGTATGAAATAGCAAACGAAAATGTAGTTATTATTTAAGCAGGCAGACGCCATTATTGAGACAATGTAGTTATTACTAAAGCAGGCAAACGCCATTATTGAGACAATGTAGTTATTACTTAAGCAGACGCCATTATTGAGACAATCTCGGATCATTTTCTCCTTACCTTCCATTATCCCTCCTTGTAACACTAATCAATGACTAAAATCGTTTTTTTTCTCATACGATACCTGACCGGAACCAGATGCCAGAGTCCTTAGGTATGAATCGCTCTGTTGATACATTCAAGTCCGCTGTATCTTCTATGAAGTAGGTGCCGTCGTGGTCGTGATCATATGGTACATGTAGTTGGATTAGCAATTTCTTATGCAATTAGTGCCTATCACCACTAATGTTTTTGTGAGTTCGAATCTCGCTCATGGCGAGGTGTACCCGATATAGCATTATGTGATAACGTTTGTCAGTGACTTACGACAGGTCAGTGGTTTTCTCTGTGGATTCCGGTTCCCTCCACCATACGACAGGTCAGTGGTTTTCTCTGTGGATTCCGGTTCCCTCCACCAATAAAAGTGCCGATAATGACTTAGGTGAACTATTGTTGAAAGTGGCTTTAAACATAAATATAGTCCCTATCAAATACTAATTTATGAAACATTTAAATAGTTTTAACCTTTTTCAATCGTCATGTACAACCTCTGACATAACCTTCAACTTGTTGAAGGCGGTCAGTACATGTATTTGGTAGTAGAAGAAATAACTATGCTAAAAGTCAAAAGATTGAAAAACAAATAATTTAGAAATAGCAAGAAAACCAAAAAGCCTAAATAGAATAGTCAAAATCTGCTAATGTCACATGTATCTTAGTGAGGAGAACTTTAGTTTTGATAATTATTACACATACATTAGAAGTATAACTTACTTTCCGTCAAATGTTCTCATGTGAGGATCATTGTTTGAATAACAACTGCTCCCTAGAGTAACTACATCCTTGTCCTTTACTATCACCTGTATTGTCAATAGAAAGAGACATTAGTAGTAGATTAGTAACAACTGCTCCCTAGAGTAACTACATCCTTGTCCTGTACTATCACCTGTATTGTCAATAACAAGAGACATTAGTAGTAGATTAGTAACAACTGCTCCCTAGAGTAACTACATCCTTGTCTTTTATTATCACCTGTATTGTCAATAACAAGAGACATTAGTACTAGATTAGTAACAACTGCTCCCTAGAGTAACTACATCCTTGTCCTTTACTATCACCTGTATTGTCAATAACAAGACATTAGTAGTAGATTAGTAACAACTGTTCCCTAGAGTAACTACATCCTTGTCCTTTACTATCACCTGTATTGTCAATAACAAGACATTAGTAGTAGATTAGTAACAACTGTTCCCTAGAGTAACTACATCCTTGTCCTTTACTATCACCTGTATTGTCAATAACAAGAGACATTAGTAGTAGATTAGTAACAACTGCTCCCTAGAGTAACTACATCCTTGTCCTTTAATATCACCTGTATTGTCAATAACAAGACATTAGTAGTAGATTAGTAACAACTGCTCCCTAGAGTAACTACATCCTTGTCCTTTATTATCACCTGTATTGTCAATAACAAGAGACATTAGTAGTAGATTAGTAACAACTGCTCCCTAGAGTAACTACATCCTTGTCCTTTAATATCACCTGTATTGTCAATAACAAGACATTAGTACTAGATTAGTAACAACTGCTCCCTAGAGTAACTACATCCTTGTCCTTTAATATCACCTGTATTGTCAATAACAAGAGACATTAGTAGTAGATTAGTAACAACTGCTCCCTAGAGTAACTACATCCTTGTCCTTTACTATCACCTGTATTGTCAATAAAAAGAAACATTAGTAGTAGATTAGTAACAACTGCTCCCTAGAGTAACTACATCCTTGTCCTTTAATATCACCTGTATTGTCAATAGAAAGAGACATTAGTAGTAGATTAGTAACAACTGCTCCCTAGAGTAACTACATCCTTGTCCTGTACTATCACCTGTATTGTCAATGACAAGAGACATTAGTAGTAGATTAGTAACAACTGCTCCTTAGAGTAACTACATCCTTGTCCTTTAATATCACCTGTATTGTCAATGACAAGAGACATTAGTAGTAGATTAGTAACAACTGCTCCTTAGAGTAACTACATCCTTGTCCTTTACTATCACCTGTATTGTCAATAACAAGACATTAGTAGTAGATTAGTAACAACTGCTCCCTAGAGTAACTACATCCTTGTCCTTTAATATCACCTGTATTGTCAATGACAAGAGACATTAGTAGTAGATTAGTAACAACTGCTCCTTAGAGTAACTACATCCTTGTCCTTTACTATCACCTGTATTGTCAATAGAAAGAGACATTAGTAGTAGATTAGTAACAACTGCTCCCTAGAGTAACTACATCCTTGTCCTTTAATATCACCTGTATTGTCAATGACAAGAGACATTAGTAGTAGATTAGTAACAACTGCTCCTTAGAGTAACTACATCCTTGTCCTTTACTATCACCTGTATTGTCAATGACAAGAGACATTAGTAGTAGATTAGTAACAACTGCTCCCTAGAGTAACTACATCCTTGTCCTTTACTATCACCTGTATTGTCAATGACAAGACATTAGTAGTAGATTAGTAACAACTGCTCCCTAGAGTAACTACATCCTTGTCCTTTACTATCACCTGTATTGTCAATAACAAGAGACATTAGTAGTAGATTAGTAACAACTGCTCCTTAGAGTAACTACATCCTTGTCCTTTACTATCACCTGTATTGTCAATGACAAGAAACATTAGTAGTAGATTAGTAACAACTGCTCCCTAGAGTAACTACATCCTTGTCCTTTAATATCACCTGTATTGTCAATAACAAGAGACATTAGTAGTAGATTAGTAACAACTGCTCCTTAGAGTAACTACATCCTTGTCCTTTACTATCACCTGTATTGTCAATAACAAGAGACATTAGTAGTAGATTAGTAACAACTGCTCCTTAGAGTAACTACATCCTTGTCCTTTATTATCACCTGTATTGTCAATAACAAGAGACATTAGTAGTAGATTAGTAACAACTGTTCCCTAGAGTAACTACATCCTTGTCCTTTACTATCACCTGTATTGTCAATAACAAGAGACATTAGTAGTAGATTAGTAACAACTGTTCCCTAGAGTAACTACATCCTTGTCCTTTACTATCACCTGTATTGTCAATAACAAGAGACATTAGTAGTAGATTAGTAACAACTGCTCCTTAGAGTAACTACATCCTTGTCCTTTACTATCACCTGTATTGTCAATAACAAGAGACATTAGTAGTAGATTAGTAACAACTGCCCTCTAGAGTAACTACATCCTTGTCCTTTACTATCACCTGTATTGTCAATGACAAGAGACATTAGTAGTAAATTAGTAACAACTGCTCCCTAGAGTAACTACATCCTTGTCCTTTACTATCACCTGTATTGTCAATAACAAGACATTAGTAGTAGATTAGTAACAACTGCTCCCTAGAGTAACTACATCCTTGTCCTTTACTATCACCTGTATTGTCAATAACAAGAGACATTAGTAGTAGATTAGTAACAACTGCTCCCTAGAGTAACTACATCCTTGTCCTTTACTATCACCTGTATTGTCAATAGAAAGAGACATTAGTAGTAGATTAGTAACAACTGTTCCCTAGAGTAACTACATCCTTGTCCTTTACTATCACCTGTATTGTCAATAACAAGACATTAGTAGTAGATTAGTAACAACTGCTCCCTAGAGTAACTACATCCTTGTCCTTTACTATCACCTGTATTGTCAATGACAAGAGACATTAGTAGTAGATTAGTAACAACTGCTCCCTAGAGTAACTACATCCTTGTCCTTTACTATCACCTGTATTGTCAATAACAAGAGACATTAGTAGTAGATTAGTAACAACTGTTCCCTAGAGTAACTACATCCTTGTCCTTTATTATCACCTGTATTGTCAATAACAAGAGACATTAGTAGTAGATTAGTAACAACTGCTCCCTAGAGTAACTACATCCTTGTCCTTTACTATCACCTGTATTGTCAATAACAAGAGACATTAGTAGTAGATTAGTAACAACTGCTCCCTAGAGTAACTACATCCTTGTCCTTTACTATCACCTGTATTGTCAATGACAAGAGACATTAGTAGTAAATTAGTAACAACTGCTCCCTAGAGTAACTACATCCTTGTCCTTTACTATCACCTGTATTGTCAATAACAAGACATTAGTAGTAGATTAGTAACAACTGCTCCCTAGAGTAACTACATCCTTGTCCTTTACTATCACCTGTATTGTCAATAACAAGAGACATTAGTAGTAGATTAGTAACAACTGCTCCCTAGAGTAACTACATCCTTGTCCTTTACTATCACCTGTATTGTCAATAGAAAGAGACATTAGTAGTAGATTAGTAACAACTGTTCCCTAGAGTAACTACATCCTTGTCCTTTACTATCACCTGTATTGTCAATAACAAGACATTAGTAGTAGATTAGTAACAACTGCTCCCTAGAGTAACTACATCCTTGTCCTTTACTATCACCTGTATTGTCAATGACAAGAGACATTAGTAGTAGATTAGTAACAACTGCTCCCTAGAGTAACTACATCCTTGTCCTTTACTATCACCTGTATTGTCAATAACAAGACATTAGTAGTAGATTAGTAACAACTGCTCCCTAGAGTAACTACATCCTTGTCCTTTAATATCACCTGTATTGTCAATAAAAAGAAACATTAGTAGTAGATTAGTAACAACTGCTCCCTAGAGTAACTACATCCTTGTCCTTTACTATCACCTGTATTGTCAATGACAAGAGACATTAGTAGTAGATTAGTAACAACTGCTCCCTAGAGTAACTACATCCTTGTCCTTTACTATCACCTGTATTGTCAATAACAAGAGACATTAGTAGTAGATTAGTAACAACTGTTCCCTAGAGTAACTACATCCTTGTCCTTTACTATCACCTGTATTGTCAATAACAAGACATTAGTAGTAGATTAGTAACAACTGCTCCCTAGAGTAACTACATCCTTGTCCTTTACTATCACCTGTATTGTCAATAGAAAGAGACATTAGTAGTAGATTAGTAACAACTGTTCCCTAGAGTAACTACATCCTTGTCCTGTACTATCACCTGTATTGTCAATAACAAGAGACATTAGTAGTAGATTAGTAACAACTGCTCCCTAGAGTAACTACATCCTTGTCTTTTATTATCACCTGTATTGTCAATAACAAGAGACATTAGTACTAGATTAGTAACAACTGCTCCCTAGAGTAACTACATCCTTGTCCTTTACTATCACCTGTATTGTCAATAACAAGACATTAGTAGTAGATTAGTAACAACTGTTCCCTAGAGTAACTACATCCTTGTCCTTTACTATCACCTGTATTGTCAATAACAAGACATTAGTAGTAGATTAGTAACAACTGTTCCCTAGAGTAACTACATCCTTGTCCTTTACTATCACCTGTATTGTCAATAACAAGAGACATTAGTAGTAGATTAGTAACAACTGCTCCCTAGAGTAACTACATCCTTGTCCTTTAATATCACCTGTATTGTCAATAACAAGACATTAGTAGTAGATTAGTAACAACTGCTCCCTAGAGTAACTACATCCTTGTCCTTTATTATCACCTGTATTGTCAATAACAAGAGACATTAGTAGTAGATTAGTAACAACTGCTCCCTAGAGTAACTACATCCTTGTCCTTTAATATCACCTGTATTGTCAATAACAAGACATTAGTACTAGATTAGTAACAACTGCTCCCTAGAGTAACTACATCCTTGTCCTTTAATATCACCTGTATTGTCAATAACAAGAGACATTAGTAGTAGATTAGTAACAACTGCTCCCTAGAGTAACTACATCCTTGTCCTTTACTATCACCTGTATTGTCAATAAAAAGAAACATTAGTAGTAGATTAGTAACAACTGCTCCCTAGAGTAACTACATCCTTGTCCTTTAATATCACCTGTATTGTCAATAGAAAGAGACATTAGTAGTAGATTAGTAACAACTGCTCCCTAGAGTAACTACATCCTTGTCCTGTACTATCACCTGTATTGTCAATGACAAGAGACATTAGTAGTAGATTAGTAACAACTGCTCCTTAGAGTAACTACATCCTTGTCCTTTAATATCACCTGTATTGTCAATGACAAGAGACATTAGTAGTAGATTAGTAACAACTGCTCCTTAGAGTAACTACATCCTTGTCCTTTACTATCACCTGTATTGTCAATAACAAGACATTAGTAGTAGATTAGTAACAACTGCTCCCTAGAGTAACTACATCCTTGTCCTTTAATATCACCTGTATTGTCAATGACAAGAGACATTAGTAGTAGATTAGTAACAACTGCTCCTTAGAGTAACTACATCCTTGTCCTTTACTATCACCTGTATTGTCAATAGAAAGAGACATTAGTAGTAGATTAGTAACAACTGCTCCCTAGAGTAACTACATCCTTGTCCTTTAATATCACCTGTATTGTCAATGACAAGAGACATTAGTAGTAGATTAGTAACAACTGCTCCTTAGAGTAACTACATCCTTGTCCTTTACTATCACCTGTATTGTCAATGACAAGAGACATTAGTAGTAGATTAGTAACAACTGCTCCCTAGAGTAACTACATCCTTGTCCTTTACTATCACCTGTATTGTCAATGACAAGACATTAGTAGTAGATTAGTAACAACTGCTCCCTAGAGTAACTACATCCTTGTCCTTTACTATCACCTGTATTGTCAATAACAAGAGACATTAGTAGTAGATTAGTAACAACTGCTCCTTAGAGTAACTACATCCTTGTCCTTTACTATCACCTGTATTGTCAATGACAAGAAACATTAGTAGTAGATTAGTAACAACTGCTCCCTAGAGTAACTACATCCTTGTCCTTTAATATCACCTGTATTGTCAATAACAAGAGACATTAGTAGTAGATTAGTAACAACTGCTCCTTAGAGTAACTACATCCTTGTCCTTTACTATCACCTGTATTGTCAATAACAAGAGACATTAGTAGTAGATTAGTAACAACTGCTCCTTAGAGTAACTACATCCTTGTCCTTTATTATCACCTGTATTGTCAATAACAAGAGACATTAGTAGTAGATTAGTAACAACTGTTCCCTAGAGTAACTACATCCTTGTCCTTTACTATCACCTGTATTGTCAATAACAAGAGACATTAGTAGTAGATTAGTAACAACTGTTCCCTAGAGTAACTACATCCTTGTCCTTTACTATCACCTGTATTGTCAATAACAAGAGACATTAGTAGTAGATTAGTAACAACTGCTCCTTAGAGTAACTACATCCTTGTCCTTTACTATCACCTGTATTGTCAATAACAAGAGACATTAGTAGTAGATTAGTAACAACTGCCCTCTAGAGTAACTACATCCTTGTCCTTTACTATCACCTGTATTGTCAATGACAAGAGACATTAGTAGTAAATTAGTAACAACTGCTCCCTAGAGTAACTACATCCTTGTCCTTTACTATCACCTGTATTGTCAATAACAAGACATTAGTAGTAGATTAGTAACAACTGCTCCCTAGAGTAACTACATCCTTGTCCTTTACTATCACCTGTATTGTCAATAACAAGAGACATTAGTAGTAGATTAGTAACAACTGCTCCTTAGAGTAACTACATCCTTGTCCTTTACTATCACCTGTATTGTCAATAACAAGAGACATTAGTAGTAGATTAGTAACAACTGCTCCCTAGAGTAACTACATCCTTGTCCTTTACTATCACCTGTATTGTCAATAGAAAGAGACATTAGTAGTAGATTAGTAACAACTGTTCCCTAGAGTAACTACATCCTTGTCCTTTACTATCACCTGTATTGTCAATAACAAGACATTAGTAGTAGATTAGTAACAACTGCTCCCTAGAGTAACTACATCCTTGTCCTTTACTATCACCTGTATTGTCAATGACAAGAGACATTAGTAGTAGATTAGTAACAACTGCTCCCTAGAGTAACTACATCCTTGTCCTTTACTATCACCTGTATTGTCAATAACAAGAGACATTAGTAGTAGATTAGTAACAACTGTTCCCTAGAGTAACTACATCCTTGTCCTTTATTATCACCTGTATTGTCAATAACAAGAGACATTAGTAGTAGATTAGTAACAACTGCTCCCTAGAGTAACTACATCCTTGTCCTTTACTATCACCTGTATTGTCAATAACAAGAGACATTAGTAGTAGATTAGTAACAACTGCTCCCTAGAGTAACTACATCCTTGTCCTTTACTATCACCTGTATTGTCAATGACAAGAGACATTAGTAGTAAATTAGTAACAACTGCTCCCTAGAGTAACTACATCCTTGTCCTTTACTATCACCTGTATTGTCAATAACAAGACATTAGTAGTAGATTAGTAACAACTGCTCCCTAGAGTAACTACATCCTTGTCCTTTACTATCACCTGTATTGTCAATAACAAGAGACATTAGTAGTAGATTAGTAACAACTGCTCCCTAGAGTAACTACATCCTTGTCCTTTACTATCACCTGTATTGTCAATAGAAAGAGACATTAGTAGTAGATTAGTAACAACTGTTCCCTAGAGTAACTACATCCTTGTCCTTTACTATCACCTGTATTGTCAATAACAAGACATTAGTAGTAGATTAGTAACAACTGCTCCCTAGAGTAACTACATCCTTGTCCTTTACTATCACCTGTATTGTCAATGACAAGAGACATTAGTAGTAGATTAGTAACAACTGCTCCCTAGAGTAACTACATCCTTGTCCTTTACTATCACCTGTATTGTCAATAACAAGACATTAGTAGTAGATTAGTAACAACTGCTCCCTAGAGTAACTACATCCTTGTCCTTTAATATCACCTGTATTGTCAATAAAAAGAAACATTAGTAGTAGATTAGTAACAACTGCTCCCTAGAGTAACTACATCCTTGTCCTTTACTATCACCTGTATTGTCAATGACAAGAGACATTAGTAGTAGATTAGTAACAACTGCTCCCTAGAGTAACTACATCCTTGTCCTTTACTATCACCTGTATTGTCAATAACAAGAGACATTAGTAGTAGATTAGTAACAACTGTTCCCTAGAGTAACTACATCCTTGTCCTTTACTATCACCTGTATTGTCAATAACAAGACATTAGTAGTAGATTAGTAACAACTGCTCCCTAGAGTAACTACATCCTTGTCCTTTACTATCACCTGTATTGTCAATAGAAAGAGACATTAGTAGTAGATTAGTAACAACTGTTCCCTAGAGTAACTACATCCTTGTCCTTTACTATCACCTGTATTGTCAATGACAAGAGACATTAGTAGTAGATTAGTAACAACTGCTCCCTAGAGTAACTACATCCTTGTCCTTTATTATCACCTGTATTGTCAATAACAAGAGACATTAGTAGTAGATTAGTAACAACTGCTCCCTAGAGTAACTACATCCTTGTCCTTTACTATCACCTGTATTGTCAATGACAAGAGACATTAGTAGTAGATTAGTAACAACTGCTCCTTAGAGTAACTACATCCTTGTCCTTTACTATCACCTGTATTGTCAATAACAAGACATTAGTAGTAGATTAGTAACAACTGCTCCCTAGAGTAACTACATCCTTGTCCTTTACTATCACCTGTATTGTCAATAACAAGAAACATTAGTAGTAGATTAGTAACAACTGCTCCCTAGAGTAACTACATCCTTGTCCTTTACTATCACCTGTATTGTCAATAACAAGAGACATTAGTAGTAGATTAGTAACAACTGCTCCCTAGAGTAACTACATCCTTGTCCTTTACTATCACCTGTATTGTCAATAACAAGACATTAGTAGTAGATTAGTAACAACTGCTCCCTAGAGTAACTACATCCTTGTCCTTTACTATCACCTGTATTGTCAATAACAAGAGACATTAGTAGTAGATTAGTAACAACTGCTCCCTAGAGTAACTACATCCTTGTCCTTTACTATCACCTGTATTGTCAATAACAAGAGACATTAGTAGTAGATTAGTAACAACTGTTCCCTAGAGTAACTACATCCTTGTCCTTTACTATCACCTGTATTGTCAATAGAAAGAGACATTAGTAGTAGATTAGTAACAACTGTTCCCTAGAGTAACTACATCCTTGTCCTTTACTATCACCTGTATTGTCAATGACAAGAGACATTAGTAGTAGATTAGTAACAACTGCTCCCTAGAGTAACTACATCCTTGTCCTTTATTATCACCTGTATTGTCAATAACAAGAGACATTAGTAGTAGATTAGTAACAACTGCTCCCTAGAGTAACTACATCCTTGTCCTTTACTATCACCTGTATTGTCAATGACAAGAGACATTAGTAGTAGATTAGTAACAACTGCTCCCTAGAGTAACTACATCCTTGTCCTTTACTATCACCTGTATTGTCAATAACAAGACATTAGTAGTAGATTAGTAACAACTGCTCCCTAGAGTAACTACATCCTTGTCCTTTACTATCACCTGTATTGTCAATAACAAGAAACATTAGTAGTAGATTAGCAACAACTGCTCCCTAGAGTAACTACATCCTTGTCCTTTACTATCACCTGTATTGTCAATAACAAGAGACATTAGTAGTAGATTAGTAACAACTGCTCCCTAGAGTAACTACATCCTTGTCCTTTACTATCACCTGTATTGTCAATAACAAGACAGTAGTAGTAGATTAGTAACAACTGCTCCCTAGAGTAACTACATCCTTGTCCTTTACTATCACCTGTATTGTCAATGACAAGAGACATTAGTAGTAGATTAGTAACAACTGCTCCCTAGAGTAACTACATCCTTGTCCTTTACTATCACCTGTATTGTCAATAACAAGACAGTAGTAGTAGATTAGTAACAACTGCTCCCTAGAGTAACTACATCCTTGTCCTTTACTATCACCTGTATTGTCAATGACAAGAAACATTAGTAGTAGATTAGTAACAACTGCTCCCTAGAGTAACTACATCCTTGTCCTTTACTATCACCTGTATTGTCAATAACAAGAGACATTAGTAGTAGATTAGTAACAACTGCTCCCTAGAGTAACTACATCCTTGTCCTTTACTATCACCTGTATTTTCAATAACAAGAGACATTAGTAGTAGATTAGTAACAACTGCTCCCTAGAGTAACTACATCCTTGTCCTTTACTATCACCTGTATTGTCAATAACAAGAGACATTAGTAGTAGATTAGTAACAACTGTTCCCTAGAGTAACTACATCCTTGTCCTTTATTATCACCTGTATTGTCAATAACAAGAGACATTAGTAGTAGATTAGTAACAACTGCTCCCTAGAGTAACTACATCCTTGTCCTTTACTATCACCTGTATTGTCAATAACAAGAGACATTAGTAGTAGATTAGTAACAACTGCTCCCTAGAGTAACTACATCCTTGTCCTTTACTATCACCTGTATTGTCAATAACAAGAGACATTAGTAGTAGATTAGTAACAACTGCTCCCTAGAGTAACTACATCCTTGTCCTTTACTATCACCTGTATTGTCAATAACAAGAGACATTAGTAGTAGATTAGTAACAACTGCTCCCTAGAGTAACTACATCCTTGTCCTTTACTATCACCTGTATTTTCAATAACAAGAGACATTAGTAGTAGATTAGTAACAACTGCTCCCTAGAGTAACTACATCCTTGTCCTTTACTATCACCTGTATTGTCAATGACAAGAGACATTAGTAGTAGATTAGTAACAACTGCTCCCTAGAGTAACTACATCCTTGTCCTGTACTATCACCTGTATTGTCAATGACAAGAGACATTAGTAGTAGATTAGTAACAACTGCTCCCTAGAGTAACTACATCCTTGTCCTGTACTATCACCTGTATTGTCAATAACAAGAGACATTAGTAGTAGATTAGTAACAACTGCTCCCTAGAGTAACTACATCCTTGTCCTTTACTATCACCTGTATTGTCAATAACAAGAAACATTAGTAGTAGATTAGTAACAACTGCTCCCTAGAGTAACTACATCCTTGTCCTGTACTATCACCTGTATTGTCAATAACAAGACATTAGTAGTAGATTAGTAACAACTGCTCCCTAGAGTAACTACATCCTTGTCCTTTACTATCACCTGTATTGTCAATAACAAGAGACATTAGTAGTAGATTAGTAACAACTGCTCCCTAGAGTAACTACATCCTTGTCCTTTACTATCACCTGTATTGTCAATAACAAGAGACATTAGTAGTAGATTAGTAACAACTGCTCCCTAGAGTAACTACATCCTTGTCCTTTACTATCACCTGTATTGTCAATAACAAGAGACATTAGTAGTAGATTAGTAACAACTGCTCCCTAGAGTAACTACATCCTTGTCCTTTACTATCACCTGTATTGTCAATAACAAGAGACATTAGTAGTAGATTAGTAACAACTGCTCCCTAGAGTAACTACATCCTTATCCTTTACTATCACCTGTATTGTCAATAACAAGAGACATTAGTAGTAGATTAGTAACAACTGCTCCCTAGAGTAACTACATCCTTGTCCTTTATTATCACCTGTATTGTCAATAACAAGAAACATTAGTAGAAATTTAGTAGAAAGTTGAAAGTCAAATACTTATATAGTCTTATAATAGTCTTATATCTTCGAAGAATCATGCTGTCTTAGATATTAACGAAATAAGTTGGAAATTAATTTCATGAATAGATAATGCATTGTTTTCTCACTTTTATGTCACCATTGTTGATAAACAAATTGTGTCGTTTATTATGATAAAATTATATAATGAAACCTTTTATAAAAATAGCCAATGTTTATATTGAAACAAAAACAACAAAACATACTTTATTTTTTAACTACGGATTGTAGGAAATAGTTGAAATCAGCCATTATTATTTATTTCGATTTTGATTTATTGCCAAAATAATTTAATTTCATGTGAATACTGCAGTCCAATTGGCTGATATGCTTGGTGCAACATTGCTTATACATGATATCCTGGGTTGGTATAGCTACGTCGCCGCCACTGTATTCATTCGCCACAGACAAATTCAAATAGTTCCATGAAATAATCGTAATCCAAATCGAGGAATCGTTAAATTTTGTTGTAATAGTTAAATTGTAAGGAATATGTTCATTTTTTTAGCAAAGGCTTAACACATTCCTTAATTAAATTATATTGCAGATGTTCACGGAAATATATATTTGCGGAATATCATATTACCTTGATATCTGGAAGGTGAATATTTTTCCAGTATAATAAATCTTGTATTGGTGTAACTTCATCAGAGTTATACAGTCTCAGAAGGACAATTCTATCTTTAATATTTACAAGTTGATCAGTCTGGCCCGTTATTTTTACTATTTGCTTTTCTCTCCAATCTGCATGAGAAAATTTTATTCCACATGTCTCTGAATTGAACACGAGTCCATCGTCAGATATACCATTTCTACATTGTTTACCATTTGTCTGGTAGGTTGGCACTCCATTTAGTAGAACAAGTAGGCAGACTTGTTTCTTTCTGTAATTTATCTGTATTTCTGTACTGTAAATAGTGTAATTATATATAGATATGCTCATACCAAGAAAGTCCGTTTCATTACAGTTCCTGACCACAGAGTTGTTTGTAGGAGGGCTCATGTCTTATTTATGTTATTTGTATTTATTTATGCATAGTGGTGTCCAACACGATCTGGACTCTACGAGCAACATGGCGGGTGCTTTATAAGAAGCATGAACTGTTTACCCTTCATTTGGGTTTACTTGGGGTCCGCGTTGTTCATGTTTTTAGTTTTCTGTGCTTTTTGTTATTTATTCTGTGTTTTGTGTCCTATGTTGCCCGTGTCTCTGGATTGTCCAGTTTTGTGTCCTATGTTGCCCGTGTCTCTGGATTGTCCAGTTTTGTGTCCTATGTTGCCCGTGTCTCTGGATTGTCCAGTCTTGTGTCCTATGTTGCGAGTGTCTCTGGATTGTCCAGTCTTGTGTCCTATGTTGCCCGTGTCTCTGGATTGTCCAGTCTTGTGCCCTATGTTGCCCGTGTCTCTGGATTTTCCAGTCTTGTGTCCTATGTTGCCCGTGTCTCTGGATTGTCCAGTTTTGTGCCCTATGTTGCCCGTGTCTCTGGATTGTCCAGTCTTGTGCCCTATGTTGCCCGTGTCTCTGGATTGTCCAGTCTTGTGCCCTATGTTGCCCGTGTCTATGGATTGCCCAGTCTTGTGTCCTATGTTGCCCGTGTCTCTGGATTGTCCAGTCTTGTGTCCTATGTTGCCCGTGTCTCTGGATTGTCCAGTTTTGTGCCCTATGTTGCCCGTGTCCCTGGATTGTCCAGTCTTGTGTCCTATGTTGCCCGTGTCTCTGGATTGTCCAGTCTTGTGCCTTATGTTGTCCGTGTCTCTGGATTGTCCAGTTTTGTGTCCTATGTTGCGAGTGTCTCTGGATTGTCCAGTTTTGTGTCCTATGTTGCGAGTGTCTCTGGATTGTCCAGTCTTGTGTCCTATGTTGCCCGTGTCTCTGGATTGTCCAGTCTTGTGCCCTATGTTGCGAGTGTCTCTGGATTGTCCAGTTTTGTGTCCTATGTTGCCCGTGTCTCTGGACTGTCTATTATGGATTGTCCATTCTATTTTCTCTAATGTTTACATATATATTTTGACTTTCCCTTTGTAAGATTGTTCGGAGTTCGGTAATTGTGTTATTACCGTTATTTATGCTGTAATCAGTAACGTTACAGCCTACATAACTGTGTACGTCTATACCTTCGGTTCATACATGCATGTATACAGTACAACTGGACCAAAAAACAATTATTTGATCACAAAAATCACAATAAGACTAATAATTACAGATTAATACATGGGCATTTCCATATTGGCCTGTATATCATCCCGAGACCCCCATATTGGCCCAAGACACAGTCGAGGGCCAATATGGGTCGAGGGATGATAACCACGCCAATATGGAAATGCCCATGTATTAAACTATTTATTGCATACTTCCGACATCTAGAAAAGAGACACACATATTGGCTTGAGACGAAGTCGAGGCCCATATTGACCCGGGCCAATACGGGCCTCGATATGGAAATGATCTTGTAGTAATCCAATAACCGGTTATTTTCCCGGGGTGTGAAAATATGGACAGTTTACTTCTGGTCATATTGGTCATACAAAAATGCCTTTATTTGAACTAAGTATGTAATAATATGGTATATTGTTGTCTACTTTTAAAACTCGTACGTTTATATACCCCCGCTCGACGAGAGTCGGAGGTATATAGGGATCCTCATGTCCTTTCGCCCGTCCGTCCGTCCGTTCGTCCGTCACACTTTTGGTTTCAGGATAATAATTAAAGTAACGCTCAACCAAATCTTTTCAAACTTTCACACATTGCTATGTACCATAACATACAGGTTAAGTTTGATTACGGTGTATTTCACATTTACCGTTCCTGAGTTATGGCCCTTTTTCTCTTAGAAAATAGGGACTTTTTAGGTTTCCGAATGATATTTAAAGTACCTCTCAACCAAATCTTTTCAAACTTTCACACATTGCTATGTACCATAACATACAGGTTAAGTTTGATTACGGTGTATTTCACATTTTCCGTTCCTGAGTTATGGCCCTTTTTCTCTTAGAAAATAGGGACTTTTTAGGTTTCCGAATGATATTTAAAGTACCTCTCAACCAAATCTTTTCAAACTTTAACACAATGCTGTATACCATAAAATACAGGTTAAGTTTGATTATGGTGTATTTCACATTTACCGTTCATAAGTAATGGTTACACCAGTTCACTTTTCTCAGCATTCCTTCATTACAAGTGTGCTTCCATCATATGTCTTAGCGTCAGTGTTTTGATGTAAATAGTGAAAGAAAAAAGGAAATGATTGCAAGTAATCTGATTTAGATTAATTTGGCAAGCAATAAAATGTCAACTACATTGTCAATTACAAGAATTTGTAAATTTGTGATGGCCATGAAATGAATAAGTTGTAAGATAAATCACAACATGTTTCATTCCTTTCATTGCCTCAATCAAAATTTGGAATGCGGGGGTATCTGTGATCACCAGATCAATTTTCTCTAGATTAAAGCAATTTGTTCAACTACTATAACGTACTTGTCTTCTCTTATTATAGAGATAGCTGCAATTCTAACATGACGTTCGCTTTCGTTTTGTGAACAAACGAGCGATTTATCGATTGGGTATAATCTCATTAGCACACGGTGCATTTGACTGACTTTCCCGTCGTAAATGTACATGTTCGTCAGCTCGAAATTGACAGCATGCATTGTGTGCGACATTGTCCGTAAACGTAAACATAAATTACCGTCTTCCGCCACTACTAACAATGTATGACTTAATATTAGTTAAGCACCGCCACTACTAACAATATATGACTTAATATTAGTTTATCCCCGCCACTACTAACAATATATGACTTACGATTAGCTTAGCGCCGCCACTACTAACAAGGTATGACATAGAATTAGCCTAACGCCGTCATTACTAACAATATATATAAGTCAATGCTATAAAATGTGTAATAATGATACATACGACGATTTCAACCAGGAACAGGACAAAGGCATTGTTAATTCAACTGGTATTTCTAACTCTTCACCTTCCTTAACAACATAATCTTTGTTGGTAGACTGGTGTATCTACAATCAAAATATCAAATACATGTAAAACAAGAAGCTGATCGATGCCCATTGTAAACTTGATGGTGTATATAAGATTACTATGAACTAAACGTTAGAGAAACCCGAAGAGGCAATCAGGAATGGACAACTCAGAACAACTAACAGCATTGGGTACAAAAGAAGAAGACAAGCAAAACAAAACAAACAATGCAATATGTATTAGGCAACACTATACGAAAGCAAACACACATAACGTAAATAAGGCATGAACCCTCCTACAAACAACTGGAGGTAAAGACTAACCGAAGGTCGTTCTTATGAGGAAATCGTAACAGACACCACAACGCTGAATTACGAACGTAAAGACACATAATAGGACAACACAAATAAATAAAACCATAAGCAACACGGATCTCCTCCGCTTAATAAACAAGCAATATTATTTCCTATCAAGTGAATGAATTACAATGTAATTGTCATGACACCCATTAGTAGTACTTGTATCAACTCCACTATTAAGTGTTTAATTCTCACAGAGAAGTATGCATCCACTTAGAATATATCAATACAATAAGAATAAAAATGTCAAACAGCATCATTTCACTAGGAAGGGGGGCTTGATCTAATAAAACTAATCTAACTCCTCTAATTTTTATTGAAGTACCTGTACCATGTCAAAGAAGTGAGAGGTCAGTTATATGTGTGATGGGGTTATATGTGTGGTGCGGTCGTCTATTGTGCCTCTGCTTCTACGATCTTTTAATTATATTTCATAATGTTCTGATGGCCTTGTTTGATCTATAGTAATGTTCTGATGGCCTTGTATGATCTATAGTAATGTTCTGATGGCCTTGTATGATTTATAGTAATGTTCTGATGGCTTTTATGATCTATAGTAATGTTCTGATGGACTTGTATTATTTATAGTAATGTTCTGATGGCCTTGTATGATCTATAGTAATGTTCTGATGGCCTTGTATGATCTATAGTAATGTTCTGATGGCTTGTATGCTCTATAGTAATGTTCTGATGGCTTGTATGCTCTATAGTAATGTTCTGATGGCTTGTATGCTCTATAGTAATGTTCTGATGGCTTGTATTATCTATAGTAATGTTCTGATGGCTTGTATTATCTATAGTAATGTTCTGATGGCTTGTATGCTCTATAGTAATGTTCTGATGGCTTGTATGCTCTATAGTAATGTTCTGATGGCTTGTATGCTCTATAGTAATGTTCTGATGGCTTGTATTATCTATAGTAATGTTCTGATGGCTTGTATGCTCTATAGTAATGTTCTGATGGCTTGTATTATCTATAGTAATGTTCTGATGGCTTGTATGCTCTATAGTAATGTTCTGATGGCTTCTATGCTCTATAGTAATGTTCTGATGGCTTGTATTATCTATAGTAATGTTCTGATGGCTTGTATGATCTATAGTAATGTTCTGATGGCTTGTATGCTCTATAGTAATGTTGTGATGGCTTGTATGATCTATAGTAATGTTCTGATGGCTTGTATTATCTATAGTAATGTTCTGATGACTTGTATGCTCTATAGTAATGTTCTGATGACTTGTATGATCTATAGTAATGTTCTGATGACTTGTATGATCTATAGTAATGTTCTGATGGCCTTGTATGATCTATAGTAATGTTCTGATGGCCTTGTATGCTCTATAGTAATGTTCTGATGACTTGTATGATCTATAGTAATGTTCTGATGACTTGTATGATTTATAGTAATGTTCTGATGACTTGTATGATCTATAATAATGTTCTGATGGCCTTGTATGATCTATAGTAATGTTCTGATGGCCTTGTATTATCTATAGTAATGTTCTGATGGCCTTGTATGATCTATAGTAATGTTCTGATGGCTTGTATTATCTATAGTAATGTTCTGATGACTTGTATGCTCTATAGTAATGTTCTGATGACTTGTATGATCTATAGTAATGTTCTGATGACTTGTATGATCTATAGTAATGTTCTGATGGCTTGTATGCTCTATAGTAATGTTCTGATGGCTTGTATGATCTATAGTAATGTTCTGATGGCTTGTATTATCTATAGTAATGTTCTGATGACTTGTATGCTCTATAGTAATGTTCTGATGACTTGCATGATCTATAGTAATGTTCTGATGACTTGTATGATCTATAGTAATGTTCTGATGGCCTTGTATGATCTATAGTAATGTTCTGATGGCCTTGTATGCTCTATAGTAATGTTCTGATGACTTGTATGATCTATAGTAATGTTCTGATGGCTTGTATGATCTATAATAATGTTCTGATGGACTTGTATGATCTATAGTAATGTTCTGATGGCTTGTATGATCTATAGTAATGTTCTGATGGACTTGTATGATCTATAGTAATGTTCTGATGGCCTTGTATTATCTATAGTAATGTTCTGATGACTTGTATTATCTATAGTAATGTTCTGATGGCTTGTATGCTCTATAGTAATGTTCTGATGGCTTGTATGATCTATAGTAATGTTCTGATGACTTGTATTATCTATAGTAATGTTCTGATGGCTTGTATGCTCTATAGTAATGTTCTGATGGCCTTGTATGATCTATAGTAATGTTCTGATGGCTTGTATTATCTATAGTAATGTTCTGATGGCCTTGTATGATCTATAGTAATGTTCTGATGACTTGTATGATCTATAGTAATGTTCTGATGGCTTGTATTATCTATAGTAATGTTCTGATGGCTTGTATTATCTATAGTAATGTTCTGATGACTTGTATGCTCTATAGTAATGTTCTGATGACTTGTATGATCTATAGTAATGTTCTGATGACTTGTATGATCTATAGTAATGTTCTGATGGCCTTGTATGATCAATAGTAATGTTCTGATGGCCTTGTATGCTCTATAGTAATGTTCTGATGACTTGTATGATCTATAGTAATGTTCTGATGGCTTGTATGATCTATAATAATGTTCTGATGGACTTGTATGATCTATAGTAATGTTCTGATGGCTTGTATGATCTATAGTAATGTTCTGATGGACTTGTATGATCTATAGTAATGTTCTGATGGCCTTGTATTATCTATAGTAATGTTCTGATGGCCTTGTATGATCTATAGTAATGTTCTGATGGCCTTGTATGATCTATAGTAATGTTCTGATGGCTTGTATGATCTATAGTAATGTTCTGATGGCTTGTATGCTCTATAGTAATGTTCTAATGGCCTTGTATTATCTATAGTAATGTTCTGATGGCCTTGTATGATCTATAGTAATGTTCTGATGGCTTGTATGCTCTATAGTAATGTTCTGATGGCTTGTATGATCTATAGTAATGTTCTGATGGCCTTGTATTATCTATAGTAATGTTCTGATGGCCTTGTATTATCTATAGTAATGTTCTGATGGCTTGTATGATCTATAGTAATGTTCTGATGGCTTGTATGATCTATAGTAATGTTCTGATGGCCTTGTATTATCTATAGTAATGTTCTGATGGCTTGTATGATTTATAGTAATGTTCTGATGGCCTTGTATGATCTATAGTAATGTTCTGATGGCCTTGTATGATCTATAGTAATGTTCTGATGGCTTGTATGATCTATAGTAATGTTCTGATGGCCTTGTTTGATCTATAGTAATGTTCTGATGGCCTTGTATGATCTATAGTAATGTTCTGATGACCTTGTATGATCTATAGTAATGTTCTGATGGCTTGTATGCTCTATAGTAATGTTCTGATGGCCTTGTATGATCTATAGTAATGTTCTGATGGCTTGTATGCTCTATAGTAATGTTCTGATGGCCTTGTATGATCTATAGTAATGTTCTGATGGCTTGTATGATCTATAGTAATGTTCTGATGGACTTGTATGATCTATAGTAATGTTCTGATGGCCTTGTATGATCTATAGTAATGTTCTAATGGCCTTGTATGATCTATAGTAATGTTCTAATGGCCTTGTATGCTCTATAGTAATGTTCTGATGGCCTTGTATGATCTATAGTAATGTTCTGATGGCTTGTATGATCTATAGTAATGTTCTGATGGACTTGTATGATCTATAGTAATGTTCTGATGGCCTTGTATGATCTATAGTAATGTTCTAATGGCCTTGTATGATCTATAGTAATGTTCTAATGGCCTTGTATGATCTATAGTAATGTTCTGATGGCTTGTATGATCTATAGTAATGTTCTGATGGACTTGTATGATCTATAGTAATGTTCAGATGGCTTGTATTATCTATAGTAATGTTCTGATGGCCTTGTATGATCTATAGTAATGTTCTGATGGCTTGTATGATCTATAGTAATGTTCTGATGGCTTGTATGATCTATAGTAATGTTCTGATGGCCTTGTATGATCTATAGTAATGTTCTGATGGCTTGTATGCTCTATAGTAATGTTCTGATGGCCTTGTATGATCTATAGTAATGTTCTGATGGCCTTGTATGCTCTATAGTAATGTTCTGATGACTTGTATTATCTATAGTAATGTTCTGATGGCTTGTATGATCTATAGTAATGTTCTGATGGACTTGTATGATCTATAGTAATGTTCTGATGGCTTGTATGATCTATAGTAATGTTCTGATGGACTTGTATGATCTATAGTAATGTTCTGATGGCTTGTATGATCTATAGTAATGTTCTGATGGACTTGTATGATCTATAGTAATGTTCTGATGGCTTGTATGATCTATAGTAATGTTCTGATGGCCTTGTATGCTCTATAGTAATGTTCTGATGACTTGTATTATCTATAGTAAAGTTCTGATGGCTTGTATGATCTATAGTAATGTTCTGATGGCCTTGTATGATCTATAGTAATGTTCTGATGGCTTGTATGATCTATAGTAATGTTCTGATGGCTTGTATGATCTATAGTAATGTTCTGATGGCCTTGTATTGTCTATAGTAATGTTCTGATGGCTTGTATTATCTATAATAATGTTCTGATGACTTGTATGCTCTATAGTAATGTTCTGATGACTTGTATGATCTATAGTAATGTTCTGATGGCTTGTATTATCTATAGTAATGTTCTAATGGCTTGTATTATCTATAGTAATGTTCTGATGGCTTGTATGATCTATAGTAATGTTCTGATGGCTTGTATGATCTATAGTAATGTTCTGATGGCCTTGTATTATCTATAGTAATGTTCTGATGGCTTGTAAGATTTATAGTAATGTTCTGATGGCTTGTATGATCTATAGTAATGTTCTGATGGCTTGTATGATCTATAGTAATGTTCTGATGGCTTGTATGATTTATAGTAATGTTCTGATGACTTGTATGATCTATAGTAATGTTCTGATGGCCTTGTATGATCTATAGTAATGTTCTGATGGCCTTGTATTATCTATAGTAATGTTCTGATGGCTTGTATGATCTATAGTAATGTTCTGATGGCCTTGTATTATCTATAGTAATGTTCTGATGGCCTTGTATTATCTATAGTAATGTTCTGATGGCTTGTATGCTCTATAGTAATGTTCTGATGGACTTGTATGATCTATAGTAATGTTCTGATGGCTTGTATGATCTATAGTAATGTTCTGATGGACTTGTATGATCTATAGTAATGTTCTGATGGCCTTGTATTATCTATAGTAATGTTCTGATGACTTGTATTATCTATAGTAATGTTCTGATGGCTTGTATGCTCTATAGTAATGTTCTGATGGCTTGTATGATCTATAGTAATGTTCTGATGACTTGTATTATCTATAGTAATGTTCTGATGGCTTGTATGCTCTATAGTAATGTTCTGATGGCCTTGTATGATCTATAGTAATGTTCTGATGGCTTGTATTATCTATAGTAATGTTCTGATGGCCTTGTATGATCTATAGTAATGTTCTGATGACTTGTATGATCTATAGTAATGTTCTGAAGGCTTGTATTATCTATAGTAATGTTCTGATGGCTTGTATTATCTATAGTAATGTTCTGATGACTTGTATGCTCTATAGTAATGTTCTGATGACTTGTATGATCTATAGTAATGTTCTGATGACTTGTATGATCTATAGTAATGTTCTGATGACCTTGTATGATCTATAGTAATGTTCTGATGGCCTTGTATGCTCTATAGTAATGTTCTGATGACTTGTATGATCTATAGTAATGTTCTGATGGCTTGTATGATCTATAATAATGTTCTGATGGACTTGTATGATCTATAGTAATGTTCTGATGGCTTGTATGATCTATAGTAATGTTCTGATGGACTTGTATGATCTATAGTAATGTTCTGATGGCCTTGTATTATCTATAGTAATGTTCTGATGGCCTTGTATGATCTATAGTAATGTTCTGATGGCCTTGTATGATCTATAGTAATGTTCTGATGGCTTGTATGATCTATAGTAATGTTCTGATGGCTTGTATGCTCTATAGTAATGTTCTAATGGCCTTGTATTATCTATAGTAATGTTCTGATGGCCTTGTATGATCTATAGTAATGTTCTGATGGCTTGTATGCTCTATAGTAATGTTCTGATGGCTTGTATGATCTATAGTAATGTTCTGATGGCCTTGTATTATCTATAGTAATGTTCTGATGGCCTTGTATTATCTATAGTAATGTTCTGATGGCTTGTATGATCTATAGTAATGTTCTGATGGCTTGTATGATCTATAGTAATGTTCTGATGGCCTTGTATTATCTATAGTAATGTTCTGATGGCTTGTATGATTTATAGTAATGTTCTGATGGCTTGTATGATCTATAGTAATGTTCTGATGGCTTGTATGATCTATAGTAATGTTCTGATGGACTTGTATGATCTATAGTAATGTTCAGATGGCTTGTATTATCTATAGTAATGTTCTGATGGCCTTGTATGATCTATAGTAATGTTCTGATGGCTTGTATGATCTATAGTAATGTTCTGATGGCTTGTATGATCTATAGTAATGTTCTGATGGCCTTGTATGATCTATAGTAATGTTCTGATGGCTTGTATGCTCTATAGTAATGTTCTGATGGCCTTGTATGATCTATAGTAATGTTCTGATGGCCTTGTATGCTCTATAGTAATGTTCTGATGACTTGTATTATCTATAGTAATGTTCTGATGGCTTGTATGATCTATAGTAATGTTCTGATGGACTTGTATGATCTATAGTAATGTTCTGATGGCTTGTATGATCTATAGTAATGTTCTGATGGACTTGTATGATCTATAGTAATGTTCTGATGGCTTGTATGATCTATAGTAATGTTCTGATGGACTTGTATGATCTATAGTAATGTTCTGATGGCTTGTATGATCTATAGTAATGTTCTGATGGCCTTGTATGCTCTATAGTAATGTTCTGATGACTTGTATTATCTATAGTAAAGTTCTGATGGCTTGTATGATCTATAGTAATGTTCTGATGGCCTTGTATGATCTATAGTAATGTTCTGATGGCTTGTATGATCTATAGTAATGTTCTGATGGCTTGTATGATCTATAGTAATGTTCTGATGGCCTTGTATTGTCTATAGTAATGTTCTGATGACTTGTATTATCTATAATAATGTTCTGATGACTTGTATGCTCTATAGTAATGTTCTGATGACTTGTATGATCTATAGTAATGTTCTGATGGCTTGTATTATCTATAGTAATGTTCTAATGGCTTGTATTATCTATAGTAATGTTCTGATGGCTTGTATGATCTATAGTAATGTTCTGATGGCTTGTATGATCTATAGTAATGTTCTGATGGCCTTGTATTATCTATAGTAATGTTCTGATGGCTTGTAAGATTTATAGTAATGTTCTGATGGCTTGTATGATCTATAGTAATGTTCTGATGGCTTGTATGATCTATAGTAATGTTCTGATGGCTTGTATGATTTATAGTAATGTTCTGATGACTTGTATGATCTATAGTAATGTTCTGATGGCCTTGTATGATCTATAGTAATGTTCTGATGGCCTTGTATTATCTATAGTAATGTTCTGATGGCTTGTATGATCTATAGTAATGTTCTGATGGCCTTGTATTATCTATAGTAATGTTCTGATGGCCTTGTATTATCTATAGTAATGTTCTGATGGCTTGTATGCTCTATAGTAATGTTCTGATGGACTTGTATGATCTATAGTAATGTTCTGATGGCTTGTATGATCTATAGTAATGTTCTGATGGACTTGTATGATCTATAGTAATGTTCTGATGGCCTTGTATTATCTATAGTAATGTTCTGATGACTTGTATTATCTATAGTAATGTTCTGATGGCTTGTATGCTCTATAGTAATGTTCTGATGGCTTGTATGATCTATAGTAATGTTCTGATGACTTGTATTATCTATAGTAATGTTCTGATGGCTTGTATTATCTATAGTAATGTTCTGATGGCCTTGTATGATCTATAGTAATGTTCTGATGACTTGTATGATCTATAGTAATGTTCTGAAGGCTTGTATTATCTATAGTAATGTTCTGATGGCTTGTATTATCTATAGTAATGTTCTGATGACTTGTATGCTCTATAGTAATGTTCTGATGACTTGTATGATCTATAGTAATGTTCTGATGACTTGTATGATCTATAGTAATGTTCTGATGACCTTGTATGATCTATAGTAATGTTCTGATGGCCTTGTATGCTCTATAGTAATGTTCTGATGACTTGTATGATCTATAGTAATGTTCTGATGGCTTGTATGATCTATAATAATGTTCTGATGGACTTGTATGATCTATAGTAATGTTCTGATGGCTTGTATGATCTATAGTAATGTTCTGATGGACTTGTATGATCTATAGTAATGTTCTGATGGCCTTGTATTATCTATAGTAATGTTCTGATGGCCTTGTATGATCTATAGTAATGTTCTGATGGCCTTGTATGATCTATAGTAATGTTCTGATGGCTTTTATGATCTATAGTAATGTTCTGATGGCTTGTATGCTCTATAGTAATGTTCTAATGGCCTTGTATTATCTATAGTAATGTTCTGATGGCCTTGTATGATCTATAGTAATGTTCTGATGGCTTGTATGCTCTATAGTAATGTTCTGATGGCTTGTATGATCTATAGTAATGTTCTGATGGCCTTGTATTATCTATAGTAATGTTCTGATGGCCTTGTATTATCTATAGTAATGTTCTGATGGCTTGTATGATCTATAGTAATGTTCTGATGGCTTGTATGATCTATAGTAATGTTCTGATGGCCTTGTATTATCTATAGTAATGTTCTGATGGCTTGTATGATTTATAGTAATGTTCTGATGGCCTTGTATGATCTATAGTAATGTTCTGATGGCCTTGTATGATCTATAGTAATGTTCTGATGGCTTGTATGATCTATAGTAATGTTCTGATGGCCTTGTTTGATCTATAGTAATGTTCTGATGGCCTTGTATGATCTATAGTAATGTTCTGATGACCTTGTATGATCTATAGTCATGTTCTGATGGCTTGTATGCTCTATAGTAATGTTCTGATGGCCTTGTATGATCTATAGTAATGTTCTGATGGCTTGTATGCTCTATAGTAATGTTCTGATGGCCTTGTATGATCTATAGTAATGTTCTGATGGCTTGTATGATCTATAGTAATGTTCTGATGGACTTGTATGATCTATAGTAATGTTCTGATGGCCTTGTATGATCTATAGTAATGTTCTAATGGCCTTGTATGATCTATAGTAATGTTCTAATGGCCTTGTATGCTCTATAGTAATGTTCTGATGGCCTTGTATGATCTATAGTAATGTTCTGATGGCTTGTATGATCTATAGTAATGTTCTGATGGACTTGTAGGATCTATAGTAATGTTCTGATGGCCTTGTATGATCTATAGTAATGTTCTAATGGCCTTGTATGATCTATAGTAATGTTCTAATGGCCTTGTATGATCTATAGTAATGTTCTGATGGCTTGTATGATCTATAGTAATGTTCTGATGGACTTGTATGATCTATAGTAATGTTCTGATGGCTTGTATTATCTATAGTAATGTTCTGATGGCCTTGTATGATCTATAGTAATGTTCTGATGGCTTGTATGATCTATAGTAATGTTCTGATGGCTTGTATGATCTATAGTAATGTTCTGATGGCTTGTATGATCTATAGTAATGTTCTGATGGACTTGTATGATCTATAGTAATGTTCTGATGGCCTTGTATTATCTATAGTAATGTTCTGATGACTTGTATTATCTATAGTAATGTTCTGATGGCTTTTATGCTCTATAGTAATGTTCTGATGGCTTGTATGATCTATAGTAATGTTCTGATGACTTGTATTATCTATAGTAATGTTCTGATGGCTTGTATGCTCTATAGTAATGTTCTGATGGCCTTGTATGATCTATAGTAATGTTCTGATGGCTTGTATTATCTATAGTAATGTTCTGATGGCCTTGTATGATCTATAGTAATGTTCTGATGACTTGTATGATCTATAGTAATGTTCTGATGGCTTGTATTATCTATAGTAATGTTCTGATGGCTTGTATTATCTATAGTAATGTTCTGATGACTTGTATGCTCTATAGTAATGTTCTGATGACTTGTATGATCTATAGTAATGTTCTGATGACTTGTATGATCTATAGTAATGTTCTGATGGCCTTGTATGATCTATAGTAATGTTCTGATGGCTTGTATGCTCTATAGTAATGTTCTGATGGCTTGTATGATCTATAGTAATGTTCTGATGGCCTTGTATTATCTATAGTAATGTTCTGATGGCCTTGTATTATCTATAGTAATGTTCTGATGGCTTGTATGATCTATAGTAATGTTCTGATGGCTTGTATGATCTATAGTAATGTTCTGATCGCCTTGTATTATCTATAGTAATGTTCTGATGGCTTGTATGATTTATAGTAATGTTCTGATGGCCTTGTATGATCTATAGTAATGTTCTGATGGCCTTGTATGATCTATAGTAATGTTCTGATGGCTTGTATGATCTATAGTAATGTTCTGATGGCCTTGTTTGATCTATAGTAATGTTCTGATGGCCTTGTATGATCTATAGTAATGTTCTGATGACCTTGTATGATCTATAGTAATGTTCTGATGGCTTGTATGCTCTATAGTAATGTTCTGATGGCCTTGTATGATCTATAGTAACGTTCTGATGGCTTGTATGCTCTATAGTAATGTTCTGATGGCCTTGTATGATCTATAGTAATGTTCTGATGGCTTGTATGATCTATAGTAATGTTCTGATGGACTTGTATGATCTATAGTAATGTTCTGATGGCCTTGTATGATCTATAGTAATGTTCTAATGGCCTTGTATGATCTATAGTAATGTTCTAATGGCCTTGTATGCTCTATAGTAATGTTCTGATGGCCTTGTATGATCTATAGTAATGTTCTGATGGCTTGTATGATCTATAGTAATGTTCTGATGGACTTGTATGATCTATAGTAATGTTCTGATGGCCTTGTATGATCTATAGTAATGTTCTAATGGCCTTGTATGATCTATAGTAATGTTCTAATGGCCTTGTATGATCTATAGTAATGTTCTGATGGCTTGTATGATCTATAGTAATGTTCTGATGGACTTGTATGATCTATAGTAATGTTCAGATGGCTTGTATTATCTATAGTAATGTTCTGATGGCCTTGTATGATCTATAGTAATGTTCTGATGGCTTGTATGATCTATAGTAATGTTCTGATGGCTTGTATGCTCTATAGTAATGTTCTGATGGCCTTGTATGATCTATAGTAATGTTCTGATGGCCTTGTATGCTCTATAGTAATGTTCTGATGACTTGTATTATCTATAGTAATGTTCTGATGGCTTGTATGATCTATAGTAATGTTCTGATGGACTTGTATGATCTATAGTAATGTTCTGATGGCTTGTATGATCTATAGTAATGTTCTGATGGACTTGTATGATCTATAGTAATGTTCTGATGGCTTGTATGATCTATAGTAATGTTCTGATGGACTTGTATGATCTATAGTAATGTTCTGATGGCTTGTATGATCTATAGTAATGTTCTGATGGCCTTGTATGCTCTATAGTAATGTTCTGATGACTTGTATTATCTATAGTAAAGTTCTGATGGCTTGTATGATCTATAGTAATGTTCTGATGGCCTTGTATGATCTATAGTAATGTTCTGATGGCTTGTATGATCTATAGTAATGTTCTGATGGCTTGTATGATCTATAGTAATGTTCTGATGGCCTTGTATTGTCTATAGTAATGTTCTGATGGCTTGTATTATCTATAATAATGTTCTGATGACTTGTATGCTCTATAGTAATGTTCTGATGACTTGTATGATCTATAGTAATGTTCTGATGGCTTGTATTATCTATAGTAATGTTCTAATGGCTTGTATTATCTATAGTAATGTTCTGATGGCTTGTATGATCTATAGTAATGTTCTGATGGCTTGTATGATCTATAGTAATGTTCTGATGGCCTTGTATTATCTATAGTAATGTTCTGATGGCTTGTAAGATTTATAGTAATGTTCTGATGGCTTGTATGATCTATAGTAATGTTCTGATGGCTTGTATGATCTATAGTAATGTTCTGATGGCTTGTATGATTTATAGTAATGTTCTGATGACTTGTATGATCTATAGTAATGTTCTGATGGCCTTGTATGATCTATAGTAATGTTCTGATGGCCTTGTATTATCTATAGTAATGTTCTGATGGCTTGTATGATCTATAGTAATGTTCTGATGGCCTTGTATTATCTATAGTAATGTTCTGATGGCCTTGTATTATCTATAGTAATGTTCTGATGGCTTGTATGCTCTATAGTAATGTTCTGATGGACTTGTATGATCTATAGTAATGTTCTGATGGCTTGTATGATCTATAGTAATGTTCTGATGGACTTGTATGATCTATAGTAATGTTCTGATGGCCTTGTATTATCTATAGTAATGTTCTGATGACTTGTATTATCTATAGTAATGTTCTGATGGCTTGTATGCTCTATAGTAATGTTCTGATGGCTTGTATGATCTATAGTAATGTTCTGATGACTTGTATTATCTATAGTAATGTTCTGATGGCTTGTATGCTCTATAGTAATGTTCTGATGGCCTTGTATGATCTATAGTAATGTTCTGATGGCTTGTATTATCTATAGTAATGTTCTGATGGCCTTGTATGATCTATAGTAATGTTCTGATGACTTGTATGATCTATAGTAATGTTCTGAAGGCTTGTATTATCTATAGTAATGTTCTGATGGCTTGTATTATCTATAGTAATGTTCTGATGACTTGTATGCTCTATAGTAATGTTCTGATGACTTGTATGATCTATAGTAATGTTCTGATGACTTGTATGATCTATAGTAATGTTCTGATGACCTTGTATGATCTATAGTAATGTTCTGATGGCCTTGTATGCTCTATAGTAATGTTCTGATGACTTGTATGATCTATAGTAATGTTCTGATGGCTTGTATGATCTATAATAATGTTCTGATGGACTTGTATGATCTATAGTAATGTTCTGATGGCTTGTATGATCTATAGTAATGTTCTGATGGACTTGTATGATCTATAGTAATGTTCTGATGGCCTTGTATTATCTATAGTAATGTTCTGATGGCCTTGTATGATCTATAGTAATGTTCTGATGGCCTTGTATGATCTATAGTAATGTTCTGATGGCTTGTATGATCTATAGTAATGTTCTGATGGCTTGTATGCTCTATAGTAATGTTCTAATGGCCTTGTATTATCTATAGTAATGTTCTGATGGCCTTGTATGATCTATAGTAATGTTCTGATGGCTTGTATGCTCTATAGTAATGTTCTGATGGCTTGTATGATCTATAGTAATGTTCTGATGGCCTTGTATTATCTATAGTAATGTTCTGATGGCCTTGTATTATCTATAGTAATGTTCTGATGGCTTGTATGATCTATAGTAATGTTCTGATGGCTTGTATGATCTATAGTAATGTTCTGATGGCCTTGTATTATCTATAGTAATGTTCTGATGGCTTGTATGATTTATAGTAATGTTCTGATGGCTTGTATGATCTATAGTAATGTTCTGATGGCTTGTATGATCTATAGTAATGTTCTGATGGACTTGTATGATCTATAGTAATGTTCAGATGGCTTGTATTATCTATAGTAATGTTCTGATGGCCTTGTATGATCTATAGTAATGTTCTGATGGCTTGTATGATCTATAGTAATGTTCTGATGGCTTGTATGATCTATAGTAATGTTCTGATGGCCTTGTATGATCTATAGTAATGTTCTGATGGCTTGTATGCTCTATAGTAATGTTCTGATGGCCTTGTATGATCTATAGTAATGTTCTGATGGCCTTGTATGCTCTATAGTAATGTTCTGATGACTTGTATTATCTATAGTAATGTTCTGATGGCTTGTATGATCTATAGTAATGTTCTGATGGACTTGTATGATCTATAGTAATGTTCTGATGGCTTGTATGATCTATAGTAATGTTCTGATGGACTTGTATGATCTATAGTAATGTTCTGATGGCTTGTATGATCTATAGTAATGTTCTGATGGACTTGTATGATCTATAGTAATGTTCTGATGGCTTGTATGATCTATAGTAATGTTCTGATGGCCTTGTATGCTCTATAGTAATGTTCTGATGACTTGTATTATCTATAGTAAAGTTCTGATGGCTTGTATGATCTATAGTAATGTTCTGATGGCCTTGTATGATCTATAGTAATGTTCTGATGGCTTGTATGATCTATAGTAATGTTCTGATGGCTTGTATGATCTATAGTAATGTTCTGATGGCCTTGTATTGTCTATAGTAATGTTCTGATGACTTGTATTATCTATAATAATGTTCTGATGACTTGTATGCTCTATAGTAATGTTCTGATGACTTGTATGATCTATAGTAATGTTCTGATGGCTTGTATTATCTATAGTAATGTTCTAATGGCTTGTATTATCTATAGTAATGTTCTGATGGCTTGTATGATCTATAGTAATGTTCTGATGGCTTGTATGATCTATAGTAATGTTCTGATGGCCTTGTATTATCTATAGTAATGTTCTGATGGCTTGTAAGATTTATAGTAATGTTCTGATGGCTTGTATGATCTATAGTAATGTTCTGATGGCTTGTATGATCTATAGTAATGTTCTGATGGCTTGTATGATTTATAGTAATGTTCTGATGACTTGTATGATCTATAGTAATGTTCTGATGGCCTTGTATGATCTATAGTAATGTTCTGATGGCCTTGTATTATCTATAGTAATGTTCTGATGGCTTGTATGATCTATAGTAATGTTCTGATGGCCTTGTATTATCTATAGTAATGTTCTGATGGCCTTGTATTATCTATAGTAATGTTCTGATGGCTTGTATGCTCTATAGTAATGTTCTGATGGACTTGTATGATCTATAGTAATGTTCTGATGGCTTGTATGATCTATAGTAATGTTCTGATGGACTTGTATGATCTATAGTAATGTTCTGATGGCCTTGTATTATCTATAGTAATGTTCTGATGACTTGTATTATCTATAGTAATGTTCTGATGGCTTGTATGCTCTATAGTAATGTTCTGATGGCTTGTATGATCTATAGTAATGTTCTGATGACTTGTATTATCTATAGTAATGTTCTGATGGCTTGTATGCTCTATAGTAATGTTCTGATGGCCTTGTATGATCTATAGTAATGTTCTGATGGCTTGTATTATCTATAGTAATGTTCTGATGGCCTTGTATGATCTATAGTAATGTTCTGATGACTTGTATGATCTATAGTAATGTTCTGAAGGCTTGTATTATCTATAGTAATGTTCTGATGGCTTGTATTATCTATAGTAATGTTCTGATGACTTGTATGCTCTATAGTAATGTTCTGATGACTTGTATGATCTATAGTAATGTTCTGATGACTTGTATGATCTATAGTAATGTTCTGATGACCTTGTATGATCTATAGTAATGTTCTGATGGCCTTGTATGCTCTATAGTAATGTTCTGATGACTTGTATGATCTATAGTAATGTTCTGATGGCTTGTATGATCTATAATAATGTTCTGATGGACTTGTATGATCTATAGTAATGTTCTGATGGACTTGTATGATCTATAGTAATGTTCTGATGGCCTTGTATTATCTATAGTAATGTTCTGATGGCCTTGTATGATCTATAGTAATGTTCTGATGGCCTTGTATGATCTATAGTAATGTTCTGATGGCTTGTATGATCTATAGTAATGTTCTGATGGCTTGTATGCTCTATAGTAATGTTCTAATGGCCTTGTATTATCTATAGTAATGTTCTGATGGCCTTGTATGATCTATAGTAATGTTCTGATGGCTTGTATGCTCTATAGTAATGTTCTGATGGCTTGTATGATCTATAGTAATGTTCTGATGGCCTTGTATTATCTATAGTAATGTTCTGATGGCCTTGTATTATCTATAGTAATGTTCTGATGGCTTGTATGATCTATAGTAATGTTCTGATGGCTTGTATGATCTATAGTAATGTTCTGATGGCCTTGTATTATCTATAGTAATGTTCTGATGGCTTGTATGATTTATAGTAATGTTCTGATGGCCTTGTATGATCTATAGTAATGTTCTGATGGCCTTGTATGATCTATAGTAATGTTCTGATGGCTTGTATGATCTATAGTAATGTTCTGATGGCCTTGTTTGATCTATAGTAATGTTCTGATGGCCTTGTATGATCTATAGTAATGTTCTGATGACCTTGTATGATCTATAGTCATGTTCTGATGGCTTGTATGCTCTATAGTAATGTTCTGATGGCCTTGTATGATCTATAGTAATGTTCTGATGGCTTGTATGCTCTATAGTAATGTTCTGATGGCCTTGTATGATCTATAGTAATGTTCTGATGGCTTGTATGATCTATAGTAATGTTCTGATGGACTTGTATGATCTATAGTAATGTTCTGATGGCCTTGTATGATCTATAGTAATGTTCTAATGGCCTTGTATGATCTATAGTAATGTTCTAATGGCCTTGTATGCTCTATAGTAATGTTCTGATGGCCTTGTATGATCTATAGTAATGTTCTGATGGCTTGTATGATCTATAGTAATGTTCTGATGGACTTGTAGGATCTATAGTAATGTTCTGATGGCCTTGTATGATCTATAGTAATGTTCTAATGGCCTTGTATGATCTATAGTAATGTTCTAATGGCCTTGTATGATCTATAGTAATGTTCTGATGGCTTGTATGATCTATAGTAATGTTCTGATGGACTTGTATGATCTATAGTAATGTTCTGATGGCTTGTATTATCTATAGTAATGTTCTGATGGCCTTGTATGATCTATAGTAATGTTCTGATGGCTTGTATGATCTATAGTAATGTTCTGATGGCTTGTATGATCTATAGTAATGTTCTGATGGCTTGTATGATCTATAGTAATGTTCTGATGGACTTGTATGATCTATAGTAATGTTCTGATGGCCTTGTATTATCTATAGTAATGTTCTGATGACTTGTATTATCTATAGTAATGTTCTGATGGCTTTTATGCTCTATAGTAATGTTCTGATGGCTTGTATGATCTATAGTAATGTTCTGATGACTTGTATTATCTATAGTAATGTTCTGATGGCTTGTATGCTCTATAGTAATGTTCTGATGGCCTTGTATGATCTATAGTAATGTTCTGATGGCTTGTATTATCTATAGTAATGTTCTGATGGCCTTGTATGATCTATAGTAATGTTCTGATGACTTGTATGATCTATAGTAATGTTCTGATGGCTTGTATTATCTATAGTAATGTTCTGATGGCTTGTATTATCTATAGTAATGTTCTGATGACTTGTATGCTCTATAGTAATGTTCTGATGACTTGTATGATCTATAGTAATGTTCTGATGACTTGTATGATCTATAGTAATGTTCTGATGGCCTTGTATGATCTATAGTAATGTTCTGATGGCCTTGTATGCTCTATAGTAATGTTCTGATGACTTGTATGATCTATAGTAATGTTCTGATGGCTTGTATGATCTATAATAATGTTCTGATGGACTTGTATGATCTATAGTAATGTTCTGATGGCTTGTATGATCTATAGTAATGTTCTGATGGACTTGTATGATCTATAGTAATGTTCTGATGGCCTTGTATTATCTATAGTAATGTTCTGATGGCCTTGTATGATCTATAGTAATGTTCTGATGGCCTTGTATGATCTATAGTAATGTTCTGATGGCTTGTATGATCTATAGTAATGTTCTGATGGCTTGTATGCTCTATAGTAATGTTCTAATGGCCTTGTATTATCTATAGTAATGTTCTGATGGACTTGTATGATCTATAGTAATGTTCTGATGGCTTGTATGCTCTATAGTAATGTTCTGATGGCTTGTATGATCTATAGTAATGTTCTGATGGCCTTGTATTATCTATAGTAATGTTCTGATGGCCTTGTATTATCTATAGTAATGTTCTGATGGCTTGTATGATCTATAGTAATGTTCTGATGGCTTGTATGATCTATAGTAATGTTCTGATGGCCTTGTATTATCTATAGTAATGTTCTGATGGCTTGTATGATTTATAGTAATGTTCTGATGGCCTTGTATGATCTATAGTAATGTTCTGATGGCCTTGTATGATCTATAGTAATGTTCTGATGGCTTGTATGATCTATAGTAATGTTCTGATGGCCTTGTTTGATCTATAGTAATGTTCTGATGGCCTTGTATGATCTATAGTAATGTTCTGATGACCTTGTATGATCTATAGTAATGTTCTGATGGCTTTTATGCTCTATAGTAATGTTCTGATGGCCTTGTATGATCTATAGTAATGTTCTGATGGCTTGTATGCTCTATAGTAATGTTCTAATGGCCTTGTATTATCTATAGTAATGTTCTGATGGACTTGTATGATCTATAGTAATGTTCTGATGGCTTGTATGCTCTATAGTAATGTTCTGATGGCTTGTATGATCTATAGTAATGTTCTGATGGCCTTGTATTATCTATAGTAATGTTCTGATGGCCTTGTATTATCTATAGTAATGTTCTGATGGCTTGTATGATCTATAGTAATGTTCTGATGGCTTGTATGATCTATAGTAATGTTTTGATGGCCTTGTATTATCTATAGTAATGTTCTGATGGCTTGTATGATTTATAGTAATGTTCTGATGGCCTTGTATGATCTATAGTAATGTTCTGATGGCCTTGTATGATCTATAGTAATGTTCTGATGGCTTGTATGATCTATAGTAATGTTCTGATGGCCTTGTTTGATCTATAGTAATGTTCTGATGGACTTGTATGATCTATAGTAATGTTCTGATGACCTTGTATGATCTATAGTAATGTTCTGATGGCTTTTATGCTCTATAGTAATGTTCTGATGGCCTTGTATGATCTATAGTAATGTTCTGATGGCTTGTATGCTCTATAGTAATGTTCTGATGGCCTTGTATGATCTATAGTAATGTTCTGATGGCTTGTATGATCTATAGTAATGTTCTGATGGACTTGTATGATCTATAGTAATGTTCTGATGGCCTTGTATGATCTATAGTAATGTTCTAATGGCCTTGTATGATCTATAGTAATGTTCTAATGGCCTTGTATGCTCTATAGTAATGTTCTGATGGCCTTGTATGATCTATAGTAATGTTCTGATGGCTTGTATGATCTATAGTAATGTTCTGATGGACTTGTATGATCTATAGTAGTGTTCTGATGGCCTTGTATGATCTATAGTAATGTTCTAATGGCCTTGTATGATCTATAGTAATGTTCTAATGGCCTTGTATGATCTATAGTAATGTTCTGATGGCTTGTATGATCTATAGTAATGTTCTGATGGACTTGTATGATCTATAGTAATGTTCTGATGGCTTGTATTATCTATAGTAATGTTCTGATGGCCTTGTATGATCTATAGTAATGTTCTGATGGCTTGTATGATCTATAGTAATGTTCTGATGGCTTGTATGATCTATAGTAATGTTCTGATGGCCTTGTATGATCTATAGTAATGTTCTGATGGCTTGTATGCTCTATAGTAATGTTCTGATGGCCTTGTATGATCTATAGTAATGTTCTGATGGCTTGTATGATCTATAGTAATGTTCTGATGGACTTGTATGATCTATAGTAATGTTCTGATGGCTTGTATGATCTATAGTAATGTTCTGATGGCCTTGTATGCTCTATAGTAATGTTCTGATGACTTGTATTATCTATAGTAATGTTCTGATGGCTTGTATGATCTATAGTAATGTTCTGATGGCCTTGTATGATCTATAGTAATGTTCTGATGGCTTGTATGATCTATAGTAATGTTCTGATGGCTTGTATGATCTATAGTAATGTTCTGATGGCCTTGTATTATCTATAGTAATGTTCTGATGGCTTGTATTATCTATAATAATGTTCTGATTACTTGTATGCTCTATAGTAATGTTCTGATGACTTGTATGATCTATAGTAATGTTCTGATGGCTTGTATTATCTATAGTAATGTTCTGATGGCTTGTATTATCTATAGTAATGTTCTGATGGCTTGTATGATCTATAGTAATGTTCTGATGGCTTGTATGATCTATAGTAATGTTCTGATGGCCTTGTATTATCTATAGTAATGTTCTGATGGCTTGTATGATTTATAGTAATGTTCTGATGGCTTGTATGATCTATAGTAATGTTCTGATGGCTTGTATGATCTATAGTAATGTTCTGATGGCTTGTATGATTTATAGTAATGTTCTGATGACTTGTATGATCTATAGTAATGTTCTGATGGCCTTGTATGATCTATAGTAATGTTCTGATGGCCTTTTATTATCTATAGTAATGTTCTGATGGCTTGTATGATCTATAGTAATGTTCTGATGGCCTTGTATTATCTATAGTAATGTTCTGATGGCCTTGTATTATCTATAGTAATGTTCTGATGGCTTGTATGATCTATAGTAATGTTCTGATGGCTTGTATGATCTATAGTAATGTTCTGATGGCCTTGTATTATCTATAGTAATGTTCTGATGGCTTGTATGATTTATAGTAATGTTCTGATGGCCTTGTATGCTCTATAGTAATGTTCTGATGGCTTGTATGATCTATAGTAATGTTCTGATGGCCTTGTATTATCTATAGTAATGTTCTGATGGCTTGTATGCTCTATAGTAATGTTCTGATGGCTTGTATTATCTATAGTAATGTTCTGATGGCTTTTCTGATCTATAGTAATGTTCTGATGGACTTGTATGGTCTATAGTAATGTTCTGATGGCTTGTATGATCTATAGTAATGTTCTGATGGCCTTGTATTATCTATAGTAATGTTCTGATGGCTTTTATGATCTATAGTAATGTTCTGATGGACTTGTATGGTCTATAGTAATGTTCTGATGACTTGTATGATCTATAGTAATGTTCTGATGGCTTGTATGATCTATAGTAATGTTCTGATGGCTTTTATGATCTATAGTAATGTTCTGATGGACTTGTATGGTCTATAGTAATGTTCTGATGGCTTGTATGATCTATAGTAATGTTCTGATGGCCTTGTATGATCTATAGTAATGTTCTGATGGCCTTGTATGATCTATAGTAATGTTCTGATGGACTTGTATGATCTATAGTAATGTTCTGATGGCCTTGTATTATCTATAGTAATGTTCTGATGGCCTTGTATGATCTATAGTAATGTTCTGATGGCTTGTATGATCTATAGTAATGTTCTGATGGCTTGTATGATCTATAGTAATGTTCTGATGGCTTGTATGATCTATAGTAATGTTCTGATGGCCTTGTATGATCTATAGTAATGTTCTGGTGGCCTTGTATGATCTATAGTAATGTTCTGATGGACTTGTATTATCTATAGTAATGTTCTGATGGCCTTGTTTGATCTATAGTAATGTTCTGATGGCCTTGTATGATCTATAGTAATGTTCTGATGGCCTTGTATGATCAATAGTTATGTTCTGATGGCTTGTATGCTATATAGTAATGTTCTGATGGCCTTGTATGATCTATAGTAATGTTCTAATGGCCTTGTATGATCTATAGTAATGTTCTGATGGCTTGTATGATCTATAGTAATGTTCTGATGGCCTTGTATGATCTATAGTAATGTTCTGGTGGCCTTGTATGATCTATAGTAATGTTCTGATGGACTTGTATTATCTATAGTAATGTTCTGATGGCCTTGTTTGATCTATAGTAATGTTCTGATGGCCTTGTATGATCTATAGTAATGTTCTGATGGCCTTGTATGATCTATAGTAATGTTCTGATGGCTTGTATGATCTATAGTAATGTTCTGATGGCCTTGTATGATCTATAGTAATGTTCTGATGACTTGTATGATCAATAGTTATGTTCTGATGGCTTGTATGCTATATAGTAATGTTCTGATGGCCTTGTATGATCTATAGTAATGTTCTAATGGCCTTGTATGATCTATAGTAATGTTCTGGTGGCCTTGTATGATCTATAGTAATGTTCTGATGGACTTGTATTATCTATAGTAATGTTCTGATGGCCTTGTTTGATCTATAGTAATGTTCTGATGGCCTTGTATGATCTATAGTAATGTTCTGATGGCTTGTATGATCAATAGTTATGTTCGGATGGCTTGTATGCTCTATAGTAATGTTCTGATGGCCTTGTATGATCTATAGTAATGTTCTGATGGCCTTGTATGATCTATAGTAATGTTCTGATGACTTGTATTATCTATAGTAATGTTCTGATGGCTTGTATGGTCTATAGTAATGTTATGATGGCCTTGTATGATCAATAGTAATGTTGTGATGGCCTTGTATGCTCTATAGTAATGTTCTGATGGCCTTGTATGATCTATAGTAATGTTCTGATGGCTTGTATGGTCTATAGTAATGTTATGATGGCCTTGTATGATCTATAATAATGTTCTGATGGCCTTGTATGATCTATAGTAATGTTCTGATGGCTTGTATGGTCTATAGTAATGTTATGATGGCCTTGTATGATCAATAGTAATGTTCTGATGGCCTTGTATGATCAATAGTAATGTTCTGATGGCCTTGTATTATCAATAGTAATGTTGTGATGGCCTTGTATTATCTATAGTAATGTTCTGATGGCCTTGTATGATCAATAGTAATGTTCTGATGGCCTTGTATTATCTATAGTAATGTTCTGATGGCTTGTATGATCTATAGTAATGTTCTGATGGCCTTGTATTATCTATAGTAATGTTCTGATGGCCTTGTATGATTTATAGTAATGTTCTGATGGACTTGTATGATCTATAGTAATGTTCTGATGACTTGTATGATCTATAATAATGTTCTGATGGCCTTGTATGATCTATAATAATGTTCTGATGGCCTTGTATGATCTATAGTAATGTTCTGATGGCTTGTATGATCTATAGTAATGTTCTGATGGCCTTGTATGATCTATAGTAATGTTCTGATGGCCTTGTATTATCTATAATAATGTTCTGATGGCTTGTATGATCTATAGTAATGTTCTGATGGCCTTGTATTATCTATAGTAATGTTCTGATGGACTTGTATGATTTATAGTAATGTTCTGATGGCCTTGTATTATCTATAGTAATGTTCTGATGGCTTGTATTATTTATAATAACGTTCTGATGGCTTGTATGATCTATAGTAATGTTCTGATGGCTTGTATGATCTATAGTAATGTTCTGATGGCTTGTATGATCTATAGTAATGTTCTGATGGCTTGTATTATCTATAGTAATGTTCTGATGGCCTTGTATGATCTATAGTAATGTTCTGATGGCTTGTATGATCTATAGTAATGTTCTGATGGCCTTGTATGATTTATAGTAATGTTCTGATGGACTTGTATGATTTATAGTAATGTTCTGATGGCCTTGTATGATCAATAGTAATGTTCTGATGGCCTTGTATGATCAATAGTAATGTTCTGATGGCCTTGTATTATCAATAGTAATGTTGTGATGGCCTTGTATTATCTATAGTAATGTTCTGATGGCCTTGTATGATCAATAGTAATGTTCTGATGGCCTTGTATTATCTATAGTAATGTTCTGATGGCTTGTATGATCTATAGTAATGTTCTGATGGTCTTGTATTATCTATAGTAATGTTCTGATGGCCTTGTATGATTTATAGTAATGTTCTGATGGACTTGTATGATCTATAGTAATGTTCTGATGACTTGTATGATCTATAATAATGTTCTGATGGCCTTGTATGATCTATAGTAATGTTCTGGTGGCCTTGTATGATCTATAGTAATGTTCTGATGGACTTGTATTATCTATAGTAATGTTCTGATGGCCTTGTTTGATCTATAGTAATGTTCTGATGGCCTTGTATGATCTATAGTAATGTTCTGATGGCCTTGTATGATCTATAGTAATGTTCTGATGGCTTGTATGATCTATAGTAATGTTCTGATGGCCTTGTATGATCTATAGTAATGTTCTGATGACTTGTATGATCAATAGTTATGTTCTGATGGCTTGTATGCTATATAGTAATGTTCTGATGGCCTTGTATGATCTATAGTAATGTTCTAATGGCCTTGTATGATCTATAGTAATGTTCTGGTGGCCTTGTATGATCTATAGTAATGTTCTGATGGACTTGTATTATCTATAGTAATGTTCTGATGGCCTTGTTTGATCTATAGTAATGTTCTGATGGCCTTGTATGATCTATAGTAATGTTCTGATGGCTTGTATGATCAATAGTTATGTTCTGATGGCTTGTATGCTCTATAGTAATGTTCTGATGGCCTTGTATGATCTATAGTAATGTTCTGATGGCCTTGTATGATCTATAGTAATGTTCTGATGACTTGTATTATCTATAGTAATGTTCTGATGGCTTGTATGGTCTATAGTAATGTTATGATGGCCTTGTATGATCAATAGTAATGTTGTGATGGCCTTGTATGCTCTATAGTAATGTTCTGATGGCCTTGTATGATCTATAGTAATGTTCTGATGGCTTGTATGGTCTATAGTAATGTTATGATGGCCTTGTATCATCTATAATAATGTTCTGATGGCCTTGTATGATCTATAGTAATGTTCTGATGGCTTGTATGGTCTATAGTAATGTTATGATGGCCTTGTATGATCAATAGTAATGTTCTGATGGCCTTGTATGATCAATAGTAATGTTCTGATGGCCTTGTATTATCAATAGTAATGTTGTGATGGCCTTGTATTATCTATAGTAATGTTCTGATGGCCTTGTATGATCAATAGTAATGTTCTGATGGCCTTGTATTATCTATAGTAATGTTCTTATGGCTTGTATGATCTATAGTAATGTTCTGATGGCCTTGTATTATCTATAGTAATGTTCTGATGGCCTCGTATGATTTATAGTAATGTTCTGATGGACTTGTATGATCTATAGTAATGTTCTGATGACTTGTATGATCTATAATAATGTTCTGATGGCCTTGTATGATCTATAATAATGTTCTGATGGCCTTGTATGATCTATAGTAATGTTCTGATGGCTTGTATGATCTATAGTAATGTTCTGATGGACTTGTATGATCTATAGTAATGTTCTGATGGTCTTGTATTATCTATAGTAATGTTCTGATGACTTGTATTATCTATAGTAATGTTCTGATGGCTTTTATGCTCTATAGTAATGTTCTGATGGCTTGTATGATCTATAGTAATGTTCTGATGACTTGTATTATCTATAGTAATGTTCTGATGGCTTGTATGCTCTATAGTAATGTTCTGATGGCCTTGTATGATCTATAGTAATGTTCTGATGGCTTGTATTATCTATAGTAATGTTCTGATGGCCTTGTATGATCTATAGTAATGTTCTGATGACTTGTATGATCTATAGTAATGTTCTGATGGCTTGTATTATCTATAGTAATGTTCTGATGGCTTGTATTATCTATAGTAATGTTCTGATGACTTGTATGCTCTATAGTAATGTTCTGATGACTTGTATGATCTATAGTAATGTTCTGATGACTTGTATGATCTATAGTAATGTTCTGATGGCCTTGTATGATCTATAGTAATGTTCTGATGGCCTTGTATGCTCTATAGTAATGTTCTGATGACTTGTATGATCTATAGTAATGTTCTGATGGCTTGTATGATCTATAATAATGTTCTGATGGACTTGTATGATCTATAGTAATGTTCTGATGGCTTGTATGATCTATAGTAATGTTCTGATGGACTTGTATGATCTATAGTAATGTTCTGATGGCCTTGTATTATCTATAGTAATGTTCTGATGGCCTTGTATGATCTATAGTAATGTTCTGATGGCCTTGCATGATCTATAGTAATGTTCTGATGGCTTGTATGATCTATAGTAATGTTCTGATGGCTTGTATGCTCTATAGTAATGTTCTAATGGCCTTGTATTATCTATAGTAATGTTCTGATGGACTTGTATGATCTATAGTAATGTTCTGATGGCTTGTATGCTCTATAGTAATGTTCTGATGGCTTGTATGATCTATAGTAATGTTCTGATGGCCTTGTATTATCTATAGTAATGTTCTGATGGCCTTGTATTATCTATAGTAATGTTCTGATGGCTTGTATGATCTATAGTAATGTTCTGATGGCTTGTATGATCTATAGTAATGTTCTGATGGCCTTGTATTATCTATAGTAATGTTCTGATGGCTTGTATGATTTATAGTAATGTTCTGATGGCCTTGTATGATCTATAGTAATGTTCTGATGGCCTTGTATGATCTATAGTAATGTTCTGATGGCTTGTATGATCTATAGTAATGTTCTGATGGCCTTGTTTGATCTATAGTAATGTTCTGATGGCCTTGTATGATCTATAGTAATGTTCTGATGACCTTGTATGATCTATAGTAATGTTCTGATGGCTTTTATGCTCTATAGTAATGTTCTGATGGCCTTGTATGATCTATAGTAATGTTCTGATGGCTTGTATGCTCTATAGTAATGTTCTAATGGCCTTGTATTATCTATAGTAATGTTCTGATGGACTTGTATGATCTATAGTAATGTTCTGATGGCTTGTATGCTCTATAATAATGTTCTGATGGCTTGTATGATCTATAGTAATGTTCTGATGGCCTTGTATTATCTATAGTAATGTTCTGATGGCCTTGTATTATCTATAGTAATGTTCTGATGGCTTGTATGATCTATAGTAATGTTCTGATGGCTTGTATGATCTATAGTAATGTTTTGATGGCCTTGTATTATCTATAGTAATGTTCTGATGGCTTGTATGATTTATAGTAATGTTCTGATGGCCTTGTATGATCTATAGTAATGTTCTGATGGCCTTGTATGATCTATAGTAATGTTCTGATGGCTTGTATGATCTATAGTAATGTTCTGATGGCCTTGTTTGATCTATAGTAATGTTCTGATGGACTTGTATGATCTATAGTAATGTTCTGATGACCTTGTATGATCTATAGTAATGTTCTGATGGCTTTTATGCTCTATAGTAATGTTCTGATGGCCTTGTATGATCTATAGTAATGTTCTGATGGCTTGTATGATCTATAGTAATGTTCTGATGGCCTTGTATGATCTATAGTAATGTTCTGATGGCTTGTATGATCTATAGTAATGTTCTGATGGACTTGTATGATCTATAGTAATGTTCTGATGGCCTTGTATGATCTATAGTAATGTTCTAATGGCCTTGTATGATCTATAGTAATGTTCTAATGGCCTTGTATGCTCTATAGTAATGTTCTGATGGCCTTGTATGATCTATAGTAATGTTCTGATGGCTTGTATGATCTATAGTAATGTTCTGATGGACTTGTATGATCTATAGTAGTGTTCTGATGGCCTTGTATGATCTATAGTAATGTTCTAATGGCCTTGTATGATCTATAGTAATGTTCTAATGGCCTTGTATGATCTATAGTAATGTTCTGATGGCTTGTATGATCTATAGTAATGTTCTGATGGACTTGTATGATCTATAGTAATGTTCTGATGGCTTGTATTATCTATAGTAATGTTCTGATGGCCTTGTATGATCTATAGTAATGTTCTGATGGCTTGTATGATCTATAGTAATGTTCTGATGGCTTGTATGATCTATAGTAATGTTCTGATGGCCTTGTATGATCTATAGTAATGTTCTGATGGCTTGTATGCTCTATAGTAATGTTCTGATGGCCTTGTATGATCTATAGTAATGTTCTGATGGCTTGTATGATCTATAGTAATGTTCTGATGGACTTGTATGATCTATAGTAATGTTCTGATGGCTTGTATGATCTATAGTAATGTTCTGATGGCCTTGTATGCTCTATAGTAATGTTCTGATGACTTGTATTATCTATAGTAATGTTCTGATGGCTTGTATGATCTATAGTAATGTTCTGATGGCCTTGTATGATCTATAGTAATGTTCTGATGGCTTGTATGATCTATAGTAATGTTCTGATGGCTTGTATGATCTATAGTAATGTTCTGATGGCCTTGTATTATCTATAGTAATGTTCTGATGGCTTGTATTATCTATAATAATGTTCTGATGACTTGTATGCTCTATAGTAATGTTCTGATGACTTGTATGATCTATAGTAATGTTCTGATGGCTTGTATTATCTATAGTAATGTTCTGATGGCTTGTATTATCTATAGTAATGTTCTGATGGCTTGTATGATCTATAGTAATGTTCTGATGGCTTGTATGATCTATAGTAATGTTCTGATGGCCTTGTATTATCTATAGTAATGTTCTGATGGCTTGTATGATTTATAGTAATGTTCTGATGGCTTGTATGATCTATAGTAATGTTCTGATGGCTTGTATGATCTATAGTAATGTTCTGATGGCTTGTATGATTTATAGTAATGTTCTGATGACTTGTATGATCTATAGTAATGTTCTGATGGCCTTGTATGATCTATAGTAATGTTCTGATGGCCTTGTATTATCTATAGTAATGTTCTGATGGCTTGTATGATCTATAGTAATGTTCTGATGGCCTTGTATTATCTATAGTAATGTTCTGATGGCCTTGTATTATCTATAGTAATGTTCTGATGGCTTGTATGATCTATAGTAATGTTCTGATGGCTTGTATGATCTATAGTAATGTTCTGATGGCCTTGTATTATCTATAGTAATGTTCTGATGGCTTGTAGGATTTATAGTAATGTTCTGATGGCCTTGTATGCTCTATAGTAATGTTCTGATGGCTTGTATGATCTATAGTAATGTTCTGATGGCCTTGTATTATCTATAGTAATGTTCTGATGGCTTGTATGCTCTATAGTAATGTTCTGATGGCTTGTATTATCTATAGTAATGTTCTGATGGCTTTTCTGATCTATAGTAATGTTCTGATGGACTTGTATGGACTATAGTAATGTTCTGATGGCTTGTATGATCTATAGTAATGTTCTGATGGCCTTGTATTATCTATAGTAATGTTCTGATGGCTTTTATGATCTATAGTAATGTTCTGATGGACTTGTATGGTCTATAGTAATGTTCTGATGACTTGTATGATCTATAGTAATGTTCTGATGGCTTGTATGATCTATAGTAATGTTCTGATGGCTTTTATGATCTATAGTAATGTTCTGATGGACTTGTATGGTCTATAGTAATGTTCTGATGGCTTGTATGATCTATAGTAATGTTCTGATGGCCTTGTATGATCTATAGTAATGTTCTGATGGACTTGTATGATCTATAGTAATGTTCTGATGGCCTTGTATTATCTATAGTAATGTTCTGATGGCCTTGTATGATCTATAGTAATGTTCTGATGGCTTGTATGATCTATAGTAATGTTCTGATGGCTTGTATGATCTATAGTAATGTTCTGATGGCTTGTATGATCTATAGTAATGTTCTGATGGCCTTGTATGATCTATAGTAATGTTCTGGTGGCCTTGTATGATCTATAGTAATGTTCTGATGGACTTGTATTATCTATAGTAATGTTCTGATGGCCTTGTTTGATCTATAGTAATGTTCTGATGGCCTTGTATGATCTATAGTAATGTTCTGATGGCCTTGTATGATCAATAGTTATGTTCTGATGGCTTGTATGCTATATAGTAATGTTCTGATGGCCTTGTATGATCTATAGTAATGTTCTAATGGCCTTGTATGATCTATAGTAATGTTCTGATGGCTTGTATGATCTATAGTAATGTTCTGATGGCCTTGTATGATCTATAGTAATGTTCTGGTGGCCTTGTATGATCTATAGTAATGTTCTGATGGACTTGTATTATCTATAGTAATGTTCTGATGGCCTTGTTTGATCTATAGTAATGTTCTGATGGCCTTGTATGATCTATAGTAATGTTCTGATGGCCTTGTATGATCTATAGTAATGTTCTGATGGCTTGTATGATCTATAGTAATGTTCTGATGGCCTTGTATGATCTATAGTAATGTTCTGATGACTTGTATGATCAATAGTTATGTTCTGATGGCTTGTATGCTATATAGTAATGTTCTGATGGCCTTGTATGATCTATAGTAATGTTCTAATGGCCTTGTATGATCTATAGTAATGTTCTGGTGGCCTTGTATGATCTATAGTAATGTTCTGATGGACTTGTATTATCTATAGTAATGTTCTGATGGCCTTGTTTGATCTATAGTAATGTTCTGATGGCCTTGTATGATCTATAGTAATGTTCTGATGGCTTGTATGATCAATAGTTATGTTCGGATGGCTTGTATGCTCTATAGTAATGTTCTGATGGCCTTGTATGATCTATAGTAATGTTCTGATGGCCTTGTATGATCTATAGTAATGTTCTGATGACTTGTATTATCTATAGTAATGTTCTGATGGCTTGTATGGTCTATAGTAATGTTATGATGGCCTTGTATGATCAATAGTAATGTTGTGATGGCCTTGTATGCTCTATAGTAATGTTCTGATGGCCTTGTATGATCTATAGTAATGTTCTGATGGCTTGTATGGTCTATAGTAATGTTATGATGGCCTTGTATGATCTATAATAATGTTCTGATGGCCTTGTATGATCTATAGTAATGTTCTGATGGCTTGTATGGTCTATAGTAATGTTATGATGGCCTTGTATGATCAATAGTAATGTTCTGATGGCCTTGTATGATCAATAGTAATGTTCTGATGGCCTTGTATTATCAATAGTAATGTTGTGATGGCCTTGTATTATCTATAGTAATGTTCTGATGGCCTTGTATGATCAATAGTAATGTTCTGATGGCCTTGTATTATCTATAGTAATGTTCTGATGGCTTGTATGATCTATAGTAATGTTCTGATGGCCTTGTATTATCTATAGTAATGTTCTGATGGCCTTGTATGATTTATAGTAATGTTCTGATGGACTTGTATGATCTATAGTAATGTTCTGATGACTTGTATGATCTATAATAATGTTCTGATGGCCTTGTATGATCTATAATAATGTTCTGATGGCCTTGTATGATCTATAGTAATGTTCTGATGGCTTGTATGATCTATAGTAATGTTCTGATGGCCTTGTATGATCTATAGTAATGTTCTGATGGCCTTGTATTATCTATAATAATGTTCTGATGGCTTGTATGATCTATAGTAATGTTCTGATGGCCTTGTATTATCTATAGTAATGTTCTGATGGACTTGTATGATTTATAGTAATGTTCTGATGGCCTTGTATTATCTATAGTAATGTTCTGATGGCTTGTATTATTTATAATAATGTTCTGATGGCTTGTATGATCTATAGTAATGTTCTGATGGCTTGTATGATCTATAGTAATGTTCTGATGGCTTGTATGATCTATAGTAATGTTCTGATGGCTTGTATTATCTATAGTAATGTTCTGATGGCCTTGTATGATCTATAGTAATGTTCTGATGGCTTGTATGATCTATAGTAATGTTCTGATGGCCTTGTATGATTTATAGTAATGTTCTGATGGACTTGTATGATTTATAGTAATGTTCTGATGGCCTTGTATGATCAATAGTAATGTTCTGATGGCCTTGTATGATCAATAGTAATGTTCTGATGGCCTTGTATTATCAATAGTAATGTTGTGATGGCCTTGTATTATCTATAGTAATGTTCTGATGGCCTTGTATGATCAATAGTAATGTTCTGATGGCCTTGTATGATCTATAGTAATGTTCTGATGGCTTGTATGATCTATAGTAATGTTCTGATGGCTTGTATGATCTATAGTAATGTTCTGATGGCTTGTATGATCTATAGTAATGTTCTGATGGCCTTGTATGATCTATAGTAATGTTCTGGTGGCCTTGTATGATCTATAGTAATGTTCTGATGGACTTGTATTATCTATAGTAATGTTCTGATGGCCTTGTTTGATCTATAGTAATGTTCTGATGGCCTTGTATGATCTATAGTAATGTTCTGATGGCCTTGTATGATCAATAGTTATGTTCTGATGGCTTGTATGCTATATAGTAATGTTCTGATGGCCTTGTATGATCTATAGTAATGTTCTGATGGCTTGTATGATCTATAGTAATGTTCTGATGGCCTTGTATGATCTATAGTAATGTTCTGGTGGCCTTGTATGATCTATAGTAATGTTCTGATGGACTTGTATTATCTATAGTAATGTTCTGATGGCCTTGTTTGATCTATAGTAATGTTCTGATGGCCTTGTATGATCTATAGTAATGTTCTGATGGCCTTGTATGATCTATAGTAATGTTCTGATGGCTTGTATGATCTATAGTAATGTTCTGATGGCCTTGTATGATCTATAGTAATGTTCTGATGACTTGTATGATCAATAGTTATGTTCTGATGGCTTGTATGCTATATAGTAATGTTCTGATGGCCTTGTATGATCTATAGTAATGTTCTAATGGCCTTGTATGATCTATAGTAATGTTCTGGTGGCCTTGGATGATCTATAGTAATGTTCTGATGGACTTGTATTATCTATAGTAATGTTCTGATGGCCTTGTTTGATCTATAGTAATGTTCTGATGGCCTTGTATGATCTATAGTAATGTTCTGATGGCTTGTATGATCAATAGTTATGTTCGGATGGCTTGTATGCTCTATAGTAATGTTCTGATGGCCTTGTATGATCTATAGTAATGTTCTGATGGCCTTGTATTATCTATAGTAATGTTCTGATGGCTTGTATGCTCTATAGTAATGTTCTGATGGCTTGTATTATCTATAGTAATGTTCTGATGGCTTTTCTGATCTATAGTAATGTTCTGATGGACTTGTATGGTCTATAGTAATGTTCTGATGGCTTGTATGATCTATAGTAATGTTCTGATGGCCTTGTATTATCTATAGTAATGTTCTGATGGCTTTTATGATCTATAGTAATGTTCTGATGGACTTGTATGGTCTATAGTAATGTTCTGATGACTTGTATGATCTATAGTAATGTTCTGATGGCTTGTATGATCTATAGTAATGTTCTGATGGCTTTTATGATCTATAGTAATGTTCTGATGGACTTGTATGGTCTATAGTAATGTTCTGATGGCTTGTATGATCTATAGTAATGTTCTGATGGCCTTGTATGATCTATAGTAATGTTCTGATGGACTTGTATGATCTATAGTAATGTTCTGATGGCCTTGTATTATCTATAGTAATGTTCTGATGGCCTTGTATGATCTATAGTAATGTTCTGATGGCTTGTATGATCTATAGTAATGTTCTGATGGCTTGTATGATCTATAGTAATGTTCTGATGGCTTGTATGATCTATAGTAATGTTCTGATGGCCTTGTATGATCTATAGTAATGTTCTGGTGGCCTTGTATGATCTATAGTAATGTTCTGATGGACTTGTATTATCTATAGTAATGTTCTGATGGCCTTGTTTGATCTATAGTAATGTTCTGATGGCCTTGTATGATCTATAGTAATGTTCTGATGGCCTTGTATGATCAATAGTTATGTTCTGATGGCTTGTATGCTATATAGTAATGTTCTGATGGCCTTGTATGATCTATAGTAATGTTCTAATGGCCTTGTATGATCTATAGTAATGTTCTGATGGCTTGTATGATCTATAGTAATGTTCTGATGGCCTTGTATGATCTATAGTAATGTTCTGGTGGCCTTGTATGATCTATAGTAATGTTCTGATGGACTTGTATTATCTATAGTAATGTTCTGATGGCCTTGTTTGATCTATAGTAATGTTCTGATGGCCTTGTATGATCTATAGTAATGTTCTGATGGCCTTGTATGATCTATAGTAATGTTCTGATGGCTTGTATGATCTATAGTAATGTTCTGATGGCCTTGTATGATCTATAGTAATGTTCTGATGACTTGTATGATCAATAGTTATGTTCTGATGGCTTGTATGCTATATAGTAATGTTCTGATGGCCTTGTATGATCTATAGTAATGTTCTAATGGCCTTGTATGATCTATAGTAATGTTCTGGTGGCCTTGTATGATCTATAGTAATGTTCTGATGGACTTGTATTATCTATAGTAATGTTCTGATGGCCTTGTTTGATCTATAGTAATGTTCTGATGGCCTTGTATGATCTATAGTAATGTTCTGATGGCTTGTATGATCAATAGTTATGTTCGGATGGCTTGTATGATCAATAGTTATGTTCTGATGGCTTGTATGCTATATAGTAATGTTCTGATGGCCTTGTATGCTCTATAGTAATGTTCTGATGGCCTTGTATGATCTATAGTAATGTTCTGATGGCTTGTATGGTCTATAGTAATGTTATGATGGCCTTGTATGATCTATAATAATGTTCTGATGGCCTTGTATGATCTATAGTAATGTTCTGATGGCTTGTATGGTCTATAGTAATGTTATGATGGCCTTGTATGATCAATAGTAATGTTCTGATGGCCTTGTATGATCAATAGTAATGTTCTGATGGCCTTGTATTATCAATAGTAATGTTGTGATGGCCTTGTATTATCTATAGTAATGTTCTGATGGCCTTGTATGATCAATAGTAATATTCTGATGGCCTTGTATTATCTATAGTAATGTTCTGATGGCTTGTATGATCTATAGTAATGTTCTGATGGCCTTGTATTATCTATAGTAATGTTCTGATGGCCTTGTATGATTTATAGTAATGTTCTGATGGACTTGTATGATCTATAGTAATGTTCTGATGACTTGTATGATCTATAATAATGTTCTGATGGCCTTGTATGATCTATAATAATGTTCTGATGGCCTTGTATGATCTATAGTAATGTTCTGATGGCTTGTATGATCTATAGTAATGTTCTGATGGCCTTGTATGATCTATAGTAATGTTCTGATGGCCTTGTATTATCTATAATAATGTTCTGATGGCTTGTATGATCTATAGTAATGTTCTGATGGCCTTGTATTATCTATAGTAATGTTCTGATGGACTTGTATGATTTATAGTAATGTTCTGATGGCCTTGTATTATCTATAGTAATGTTCTGATGGCTTGTATTATTTATAATAATGTTCTGATGGCTTGTATGATCTATAGTAATGTTCTGATGGCTTGTATGATCTATAGTAATGTTCTGATGGCTTGTATGATCTATAGTAATGTTCTGATGGCTTGTATTATCTATAGTAATGTTCTGATGGCCTTGTATGATCTATAGTAATGTTCTGATGGCTTGTATGATCTATAGTAATGTTCTGATGGCCTTGTATGATTTATAGTAATGTTCTGATGGACTTGTATGATTTATAGTAATGTTCTGATGGCCTTGTATGATCAATAGTAATGTTCTGATGGCCTTGTATGATCAATAGTAATGTTCTGATGGCCTTGTATTATCAATAGTAATGTTGTGATGGCCTTGTATTATCTATAGTAATGTTCTGATGGCCTTGTATGATCAATAGTAATGTTCTGATGGCCTTGTATGATCTATAGTAATGTTCTGATGGCTTGTATGATCTATAGTAATGTTCTGATGGCTTGTATGATCTATAGTAATGTTCTGATGGCTTGTATGATCTATAGTAATGTTCTGATGGCCTTGTATGATCTATAGTAATGTTCTGGTGGCCTTGTATGATCTATAGTAATGTTCTGATGGACTTGTATTATCTATAGTAATGTTCTGATGGCCTTGTTTGATCTATAGTAATGTTCTGATGGCCTTGTATGATCTATAGTAATGTTCTGATGGCCTTGTATGATCAATAGTTATGTTCTGATGGCTTGTATGCTATATAGTAATGTTCTGATGGCCTTGTATGATCTATAGTAATGTTCTAATGGCCTTGTATGATCTATAGTAATGTTCTGATGGCTTGTATGATCTATAGTAATGTTCTGATGGCCTTGTATGATCTATAGTAATGTTCTGGTGGCCTTGTATGATCTATAGTAATGTTCTGATGGACTTGTATTATCTATAGTAATGTTCTGATGGCCTTGTTTGATCTATAGTAATGTTCTGATGGCCTTGTATGATCTATAGTAATGTTCTGATGGCCTTGTATGATCTATAGTAATGTTCTGATGGCTTGTATGATCTATAGTAATGTTCTGATGGCCTTGTATGATCTATAGTAATGTTCTGATGACTTGTATGATCAATAGTTATGTTCTGATGGCTTGTATGCTATATAGTAATGTTCTGATGGCCTTGTATGATCTATAGTAATGTTCTAATGGCCTTGTATGATCTATAGTAATGTTCTGGTGGCCTTGGATGATCTATAGTAATGTTCTGATGGACTTGTATTATCTATAGTAATGTTCTGATGGCCTTGTTTGATCTATAGTAATGTTCTGATGGCCTTGTATGATCTATAGTAATGTTCTGATGGCTTGTATGATCAATAGTTATGTTCGGATGGCTTGTATGCTCTATAGTAATGTTCTGATGGCCTTGTATGATCTATAGTAATGTTCTGATGGCCTTGTATGATCTATAGTAATGTTCTGATGACTTGTATTATCTATAGTAATGTTCTGATGGCTTGTATGGTCTATAGTAATGTTATGATGGCCTTGTATGATCAATAGTAATGTTGTGATGGCCTTGTATGCTCTATAGTATGTTCTGATGGCCTTGTATGATCTATAGTAATGTTCTGATGGCTTGTATGGTCTATAGTAATGTTATGATGGCCTTGTATGATCTATAATAATGTTCTGATGGCCTTGTATGATCTATAGTAATGTTCTGATGGCTTGTATGGTCTATAGTAATGTTATGATGGCCTTGTATGATCAATAGTAATGTTCTGATGGCCTTGTATGATCAATAGTAATGTTCTGATGGCCTTGTATTATCAATAGTAATGTTGTGATGGCCTTGTATTATCTATAGTAATGTTCTGATGGCCTTGTATGATCAATAGTAATGTTCTGATGGCCTTGTATTATCTATAGTAATGTTCTGATGGCTTGTATGATCTATAGTAATGTTCTGATGGCCTTGTATTATCTATAGTAATGTTCTGATGGCTTGTATGATCTATAGTAATGTTCTGATGGCCTTGTATGATCTATAGTAATGTTCTGATGGCCTTGTATTATCTATAATAATGTTCTGATGGCTTGTATGATCTATAGTAATGTTCTGATGGCCTTGTATTATCTATAGTAATGTTCTGATGGACTTGTATGATTTATAGTAATGTTCTGATGGCCTTGTATTATCTATAGTAATGTTCTGATGGCTTGTATTATTTATAATAATGTTCTGATGGCTTGTATGATCTATAGTAATGTTCTGATGGCTTGTATGATCTATAGTAATGTTCTGATGGCTTGTATGATCTATAGTAATGTTCTGATGGCTTGTATTATCTATAGTAATGTTCTGATGGCCTTGTATGATCTATAGTAATGTTCTGATGGCTTGTATGATCTATAGTAATGTTCTGATGGCCTTGTATGATTTATAGTAATGTTCTGATGGACTTGTATGATTTATAGTAATGTTCTGATGGCCTTGTATGATCAATAGTAATGTTCTGATGGCCTTGTATGATCAATAGTAATGTTCTGATGGCCTTGTATTATCAATAGTAATGTTGTGATGGCCTTGTATTATCTATAGTAATGTTCTGATGGCCTTGTATGATCAATAGTAATGTTCTGATGGCCTTGTATTATCTATAGTAATGTTCTGATGGCTTGTATGATCTATAGTAATGTTCTGATGGCCTTGTATTATCTATAGTAATGTTCTGATGGCCTTGTATGATTTATAGTAATGTTCTGATGGACTTGTATGATCTATAGTAATGTTCTGATGACTTGTATGATCTATAATAATGTTCTGATGGCCTTGTATGATCTATAATAATGTTCTGATGGCTTGTATGCTATATAGTAATGTTCTGATGGCCTTGTATGATCTATAGTAATGTTCTAATGGCCTTGTATGATCTATAGTAATGTTCTGATGGCTTGTATGATCTATAGTAATGTTCTGATGGCCTTGTATGATCTATAGTAATGTTCTGGTGGCCTTGTATGATCTATAGTAATGTTCTGATGGACTTGTATTATCTATAGTAATGTTCTGATGGCCTTGTTTGATCTATAGTAATGTTCTGATGGCCTTGTATGATCTATAGTAATGTTCTGATGGCCTTGTATGATCTATAGTAATGTTCTGATGGCTTGTATGATCTATAGTAATGTTCTGATGGCCTTGTATGATCTATAGTAATGTTCTGATGACTTGTATGATCAATAGTTATGTTCTGATGGCTTGTATGCTATATAGTAATGTTCTGATGGCCTTGTATGATCTATAGTAATGTTCTAATGGCCTTGTATGATCTATAGTAATGTTCTGGTGGCCTTGTATGATCTATAGTAATGTTCTGATGGACTTGTTTGATCTATAGTAATGTTCTGATGGCCTTGTATGATCTATAGTAATGTTCTGATTACTTGTATTATCTATAGTAATGTTCTGATGGCTTGTATGGTCTATAGTAATGTTATGATGGCCTTGTATGATCAATAGTAATGTTGTGATGGCCTTGTATGCTCTATAGTAATGTTCTGATGGCCTTGTATGATCTATAGTAATGTTCTGATGGCTTGTATGGTCTATAGTAATGTTATGATGGCCTTGTATGATCTATAATAATGTTCTGATGGCCTTGTATGATCTATAGTAATGTTCTGATGGCTTGTATGGTCTATAGTAATGTTATGATGGCCTTGTATGATCAATAGTAATGTTCTGATGGCCTTGTATGATCAATAGTAATGTTCTGATGGCCTTGTATTATCAATAGTAATGTTGTGATGGCCTTGTATTATCTATAGTAATGTTCTGATGGCCTTGTATGATCAATAGTAATGTTCTGATGGCCTTGTATTATCTATAGTAATGTTCTGATGGCTTGTATGATCTATAGTAATGTTCTGATGGCCTTGTATTATCTATAGTAATGTTCTGATGGCCTTGTATGATTTATAGTAATGTTCTGATGGACTTGTATGATCTATAGTAATGTTCTGATGACTTGTATGATCTATAATAATGTTCTGATGGCCTTGTATGATCTATAATAATGTTCTGATGGCCTTGTATGATCTATAGTAATGTTCTGATGGCTTGTATGATCTATAGTAATGTTCTGATGGCCTTGTATGATCTATAGTAATGTTCTGATGGCCTTGTATTATCTATAATAATGTTCTGATGGCTTGTATGATCTATAGTAATGTTCTGATGGCCTTGTATTATCTATAGTAATGTTCTGATGGACTTGTATGATTTATAGTAATGTTCTGATGGCCTTGTATTATCTATAGTAATGTTCTGATGGCTTGTATTATTTATAATAATGTTCTGATGGCTTGTATGATCTATAGTAATGTTCTGATGGCTTGTATGATCTATAGTAATGTTCTGATGGCTTGTATGATCTATAGTAATGTTCTGATGGCTTGTATTATCTATAGTAATGTTGTGATGGCCTTGTATGATCTATAGTAATGTTCTGATGGCTTGTATGATCTATAGTAATGTTCTGATGGCCTTGTATGATTTATAGTAATGTTCTGATGGACTTGTATGATTTATAGTAATGTTCTGATGGCCTTGTATGATCAATAGTAATGTTCTGATGGCCTTGTATGATCAATAGTAATGTTCTGATGGCCTTGTATTATCAATAGTAATGTTGTGATGGCCTTGTATTATCTATAGTAATGTTCTGATGGCCTTGTATGATCAATAGTAATGTTCTGATGGCCTTGTATTATCTATAGTAATGTTCTGATGGCTTGTATGATCTATAGTAATGTTCTGATGGCCTTGTATTATCTATAGTAATGTTCTGATGGCCTTGTATGATTTATAGTAATGTTCTGATGGACTTGTATGATCTATAGTAATGTTCTGATGACTTGTATGATCTATAATAATGTTCTGATGGCCTTGTATGATCTATAATAATGTTCTGATGGCCTTGTATGATCTATAGTAATGTTCTGATGGCTTGTATGATCTATATTAATGTTCTGATGGCCTTGTATGATCTATAGTAATGTTCTGATGGCCTTGTATTATCTATAATAATGTTCTGATGGCTTGTATGATCTATAGTAATGTTCTGATGGCCTTGTATTATCTATAGTAATGTTCTGATGGACTTGTATGATTTATAGTAATGTTCTGATGGACTTGTATTATCTATAGTAATGTTCTGATGGCTTGTATGATCTATAATAATGTTCTGATGGACTTGTATTATCTATAGTAATGTTCTGATGGCTTGTATGATCTATAGTAATGTTCTGATGGACTTGTATTATCTATAGTAATGTTCTGATGGCTTGTATGATCTATAGTAATGTTCTGATGGCTTGTATTATCTATAGTAATGTTCTGATGGCTTGTATGATCTATAGTAATGTTCTGATGGCTTGTATGATCTATAGTAATGTTCTGATGGCTTGTATTATCTATAGTAATGTTCTGATGGCTTGTATGATCTATAGTAATGTTCTGATGGCCTTGTATTATCTATAGTAATGTTCTGATGGCTTGTATGATCTATAATAATGTTCTGATGGCCTTGTATGATCTATAGTAATGTTCTGATGGCTTGTATGATCTATAGTAATGTTCTGATGGCTTGTATGATCTATAGTAATGTTCTGATGGCTTGTATGCTCTATAGTAATGTTCTGATGGCTTGTATTATTTATAGTAATGTTCTGATGGCTTGTATGCTCTATAGTAATGTTCTGATGACTTGTATTATTTATAGTAATGTTCTGATGGCTTGTATGCTCTATAGTAATGTTCTGATGACTTGTATGATTTATAGTAATGTTCTGATGGCTTGTATGATCTATAGTAATGTTCTGATGGCCTTGTATGCTCTATAGTAATGTTCTGATGGCCTTGTATGATCTATAGTAATGTTCTGATGACTTGTATGATTTATAGTAATGTTCTGATGGCTTTTATGATCTATAGTAATGTTCTGATGGACTTGTATGATCTATAGTAATGTTCTGATGACTTGTATTATCTATAGTAATGTTCTGATGGCCTTGTATTATCTATAGTAATGTTCTGATGGCTTGTATGCTCTATAGTAATGTTCTGATGGCCTTGTATTATCTATAGTAATGTTCTGATGGCTTGTATGATCTATAATAATGTTCTGATGGCCTTGTATGATCTATAGTAATGTTCTGATGGCCTTGTATGATTTATAGTAATGTTCTGATGGACTTGTATGATCTATAGTAATGTTCTGATGGCTTGTATTATCTATAGTAATGTTCTGATGGCTTGTATGCTCTATAGTAATGTTCTGATGACTTGTATTATTTATAGTAATGTTCTGATGGCTTGTATGCTCTATAGTAATGTTCTGATGGCTTGTATTATCTATAGTAATGTTCTGATGGCTTGTATGATCTATAGTAATGTTCTGATGGCTTGTATTATCTATAGTAATGTTCTGATGGCCTTGTATGATCTATAGTAATGTTCTGATGACTTGTATGATCTATAGTAATGTTCTGATGACCTTGTATTATCTATAGTAATGTTCTGATGACTTGTATTATCTATAGTAATGTTCTGATGGCCTTGTATTATCTATAGTAATGTTCTGATGGCTTGTATTATCTATAGTAATGTTCTGATGGCTTGTATTATTTATAGTAATGTTCTGATGGCTTGTATTATCTATAGTAATGTTCTGATGGCTTGTATTATTTATAGTAATGTTCTGATGGCTTGTATTATCTATAGTAATGTTCTGATGGCTTGTATTATTTATAGTAATGTTCTGATGGCTTGTATTATCTATAGTAATGTTCTGATGGCTTGTATTATTTATAGTAATGTTCTGATGGCTTGTATGATCTATAGTAATGTTCTGATGGCCTTGTATGATCTATAATAATGTTCGGATGGCCTTGTATGATCTATAGTAATGTTCTGATGGCCTTGTATTATCCATAGTAATGTTCTGATGGCTTGTATTATCTATAGTAATGTTCTGATGGCTTGTATTATATATAGTAATGTTCTGATGGCCTTATATGATCTATAGTAATGTTCTGATGGCTTTTATGATCTATAATAATGTTCTGATGACCTTGTATTATCTATAGTAATGTTCTGATGGCCTTGTATTATCTATAGTAATGTTCTGATGGCTTGTATTATCTATAGTAATATTCTGATGGCTTGTATTATCTATAATAATGTTCTGATGGCTTGCATGATCTATAGTAATGTTCTGATGGACTTGTATGATCTATAGTAATGTTCTGATGGACTTGTATGATCTATAGTAATGTTCTGACGGTGTGGTATTATTATTTTTTGTCCCATTTTATTAGTAAATAAGATCATTAAAATGTAAAGATATGACTATTTGGAATAAAATCAAAACTTCTATACCTTTACACCTGCAAAGTAGATTTCTGAATATTGCTGTGGAGTTGGTGCATCGAATCCATTACCTCGAACTTGCATGGAACATTTAACAAGCATATTCGGCTTAAATTCAGCTGCCCAATGTTCTTCAAACATCCTTCCAAGACCAGTTTGTATAGCATATTTTGACAATCCTTCTAACTTGGCTGTTTTGATTTCAATATCATTTACATACCACCTAGTCGTATATTCTAAATCATCCTGTACGTCATCAGCATGACATTCAAATGTAGCCCTACTTTTGACAATAATAAGAGGTACATCAGTTCCGATATGCTTTTCAAATTCACTCTCAAGAAGAGTTGTCGTTATATAGGGAGTCACTTTAACATCTGGATAACCTAGGAATTAAAAGTTAATATTTCTTATCTTGTTTTGATCCACAAGCGGTAAATAGAAGCCGAGAATCGACGAAGGTCCGATAACGCAACTGTCAAAAGAAGGTCCGATAATGCAACTGTCAAAAGAAGGTCCGATAATGCAACTGTCAAAAGAAGGTCCGATAATGCAACTGTCAAAAGAAGGTCCGATAATGCAACTGTCAAAAGAAGGTCCGATAATGCAACTGTCAAAAGAAGAAAACACGAAAAAAGGACAAACAATAATATACGAAGCACTACACAGAAAACTGAAGATTGAGCAACACGAACTCCATAAAACGGTATTAAACTCATCTACTCCTGAACGGTAAGTAGTTCCTTTGTTTATTTATTTATATGTACATTTTGAGTTGCTAGTAGGCGTAAGTATATTACGATTGTTTAGTTTGTTCCCTAATGAATGATAGCTAGAACTCAAACGAACGGAACCCTTTTTGAAAGCTTTACGTTCGTCACCATGATCTGGTTACGGAATATCTGTGTTACAAATGACCACGGATATGTTTCCTTTGTGGTAATCGTAGTTCGGCTCTTTCCACAGGAGCAGAAACTGAGTTCACCGCTTTTAGTGGGGTTCGTGTTGCTCGATCTTTAGTTTTCTGTGTAATATTTTGTAGATAATGGTTTGTCCTTTCTGTCTTTCTCTTTTGGTCAGTGTATTTTCTATCTGTCTTCGATTTGCGAGATATGATTACCCCTATGGTATCTTCACACTTGTGTTATATGCTAAAGTGAAAACAGATAACAGTAAATGTTATCACACGTTGTCTTATTAAGCCATACTATTATATCACAGGTCAACGAAATATCCTAATGGTAAGAAGAGTTTGAAGATACCAAAGGGGTAATTTATGTACATAATCTTGTGGACTTTTCTCCTATATTAAGCTTTAGTGGTAATTTATGTACATAATCTTGTGGACTTTTCTCCTATGTTAAGTTTTAGGGGTAATTTATGTACATAATCTTGTGGAATTTTCTCCTATATTAAGTTTTAGGGGTAATTTATGTACATAATCTTGTGGACTTTTCTCCTATATTAAGCTTTAGGGGTAATTTATGTACATAATCTTGTGGACTTTTCTCCTATGTTAAGTTTTAGGGGTAATTTATGTGCATGATCTTGTGGACTTTTCTCCTATATTAAGTTTTAGGGGTAATTTATGTACACAATCTTGTGGACTTTTCTCCTATGTTAAGCTTTAGGGGTAATTTATGTACATAATCTTGTGAATTTTTCTCGTATATTAAGTTTTAGGGGTAATTTATGTACATAATCTTGTGGACTTTTCTCCTAGGTTAAGCTTTAGGGGTAATTTATGTACATAATCTTGTGGACTTTTCTCCTATGTTAAGCTTTAGGGGTAATTTATGTACATAATCTTGTGAACTTTTCTCCTATGTTAAGTTTTAGGGGTAATTTATGTACATAATCTTGTGAACTTTTGTCCTATGTTAAGTTTTAGGGGTAATTTATGTACATAATCTTGTCGACTTTTCTCCTATGTTAAGCTTTAGGGGTAATTTATGTACATAATCTTGTGAACTTTTCTCCTAGGTTAAGTTTTAGGAGTAATTTATGTACATAATCTTGTGGACTTTTCTCCTATGTTAAGTTTTAGGGGTAATTTATGTACATAATCTTGTGAACTTTTCTCCTATGTTAAGTTTTAGGGGTAATTTATGTACATAATCTTGTGGACTTTTCTCCTATGTTAAGTTTTAGGGGTAATTTATGTACATAATCTTGTGAACTTTTCTCCTATGTTAAGTTTTAGGGGTAATTTATGTACAAAATCTTGTGGAATTTTCTCCTATATTAAGCTTTAGGGGTAATTTATGCGCATGATCTTGTGGAATTTTCTCCAGTATTAAGTTTTAGGGGTAATTTACGTACATAATCTTGTGAACGTTTCTCCTATGTTAAGTTTTAGGGGTAATTTATGTGCATGATCTTGTGGAATTTTCTCCTATATTAAGTATTAGGGGTAATTTATGTACATAATCTTGTGAACTTTTCTCCTATGTTAAGTTTTAGGGGTAATTTATGTACATAATCTTGTGAACTTTTCTCCTATGTTAAGCTTTAGGGGTAATTTATGCACATAATCTTGTGAACTTTTCTCCTATGTTAAGCTTTAGGGGTAATTTATGTACATAATCTTGTCGACTTTTCTCCTATGTTAAGCTTTAGGGGTAATTTATGTACATAATATTGTGGACTTTTCTCCTATGTTAAGTTTTAGGGGTAATTTATGTACATAATCTTGTGAACTTTTCTCCTATGTTAAGCTTTAGGGGTAATTAATGCACATAATCTTGTGAACTTTTCTCCTATGTTAAGCTTTAGGGGTAATTTATGTACATAATCTTGTCGACTTTTCTCCTATGTTAAGTTTTAGGGGTAATTTATGTACATAATCTTGTGAACTTTTCTCCTATGTTAAGTTTTAGGGGTAATTTATGTACATAATCTTGTGGACTTTTCTCCTATGTTAAGTTTTAGGGGTAATTTATGTACATAATCTTGTGAACTTTTCTCCTATGTTAAGTTTTAGGGGTAATTTATGTACAAAATCTTGTGGAATTTTCTCCTATATTAAGCTTTAGGGGTAATTTATGCGCATGATCTTGTGGAAATTTCTCCAGTATTAAGTTTTAGGGGTAATTTACGTACATAATCTTGTGAACTTTTCTCCTATGTTAAGTTTTAGGGGTAATTTATGTGCATGATCTTGTGGAATTTTCTCCTATATTAAGTATTAGGGGTAATTTATGTACATAATCTTGTGAACTTTTCTCCTATGTTAAGTTTTAGGGGTAATTTATGTACATAATCTTGTGAACTTTTCTCCTATGTTAAGCTTTAGGGGTAATTTATGCACATAATCTTGTGAACTTTTCTCCTATGTTAAGCTTTAGGGGTAATTTATGTACATAATCTTGTCGACTTTTCTCCTATGTTAAGCTTTAGGGGTAATTTATGTACATAATATTGTGGACTTTTCTCCTATGTTAAGTTTTAGGGGTAATTTATGTACATAATCTTGTGAACTTTTCTCCTATGTTAAGCTTTAGGGGTAATTTATGCACATAATCTTGTGAACTTTTCTCCTATGTTAAGCTTTAGGGGTAATTTATGTACATAATCTTGTCGACTTTTCTCCTATGTTAAGCTTTAGGGGTAATTTATGTACATAATATTGTGGACTTTTCTCCTATGTTAAGTTTTAGGGGTAATTTATGTACATAATCTTGTGAACTTTTCTCCTATGTTAAGTTTTAGGGGTAATTTATGTACATAATCTTGTGGAATTTTCTCCTATATTAAGTTTCAGGGGTAATTTATGTTCATAATCTTGTGAACTTTTCTCCTATGTTAAGTTTTAGGGGTAATTTATGTACATAATCTTGTGAACTTTTCTCCTTTGTTAAGTTTTAGGGGTAATTTATGTACATAATCTTGTGAACTGTTCTCCAATATTAAGTTTTAGGGGTAATTTATGTACATAATCTTGTGAACGTTTCTCCTATGCTAAGTTTTAGGGGTAATTTATGTACATAATCTTGTGGAATTTTCTCCTATATTAAGTTTTAGGGGTAATTTATGTATATATTCTTGTGAACTTTTCTCCTATGTTAAATTTTAGGGGTAATTTATGTACATAATCTTGTGGACTTTTCTCCTATGTTAAGTTTTAGGGGTAATTTATGTACATAATCTTGTGAACTTTTCTCCTATGTTAAGTTTTAGGGGTAATTTATGTACATAATCTTGTGGACTCTTCTCCTATGTTAAGTTTTAGGGGTAATTTATGTACATAATCTTGTGAACTTTTCTCCTATGTTAAGTTTTAGGGGTAATTTATGTACATAATCTTTTGGAATTTTCCCCTATATTAAGTTTTAGGGGTAATTTATGTACATAATCTTGTGAACTTTTCTCCTATGTTAAGTTTTAGGGGTAATTTATGTACATAATCTTGTGGACTTTTCTCCTATGTTAAGCTTTAGGGGTAATTTATGTACATAATCTTGTGAACTTTTCTCCTATGTTAAGTTTTAGGGGTAATTTATGTACATAATCTTGTGGGATTTTCTCCTATATTAAGCTTTAGGGCTAATTTATGTACATAATCTTCTGAACTTTTCTCCTATGTTAAGCTTTAGGGGTAATTTATGTACATAATCTTGTGAACTTTTCTCCTATGTTAAGTTTTAGGGGTAATTTATGTACATAATCTTGTGAACTTTTCTCCTATGTTAAGCTTTAGGGGTAATTTATGTACATAATCTTGCGAACTTTTCTCCTATGTTAAGTTTTAGGGGTAATTTATGTACATAATCTTGTGAACTTTTCTCCTATGTTAAGTTTTAGGGGTAATTTATGTACATAATCTTGTGAACTTTTCTCCTATATTAAGTTTTAGGGGTAATTTATGTACATAATCTTGTGGATTTTTCTCCTATGTTGAGTTTTAGGGGTAATTTATGTACATAATCTTGTGGACTTTTCTCCTATGTTAAGTTTTAGGGGTAATTTATGTACATAATCTTGTGGACTTTTCTCCTATGTTAAGTTTTAGGGGTAATTTATGTACATAATCTTGTGGACTTTTCTCCTATATTAAGTTTTAGGGGTAATTTATGTACATAATCTTGTGGACTTTTCTCCTATGTTAAGTTTTAGGGGTAATTTATGTACATAATCTTGTGGACTTTTCTCCTATGTTAAGCTTTAGGGGTAATTTATGTACATAATCTTGTGAAATTTTCTCCTATGTTAAGTCTTAGGGGTAATTTATGTACATAATCTTGTGGATTTTTCTCCTATGCTAAGTTTTAGGGGTAATTTATGTACATAATCTTGCACACTTTTCTCCTATGTTAAGTTTTAGGGGTAATTTATGTACATAATCTTGTGAACTTTTCTCCTATATTAAGTTTTAGGGGTAATTTATGTACATAATCTTGTGGACTTTTCTCCTATGTTAAGTTTTAGGGGGTAATTTATGTACATAATCTTGTGGACTTTTCTCCTATGTTAAGTTTTAGGGGTAATTTATGTACATAATATTGTGGACTTTTCTCCTATGTTAAGTTTTAGGGGTAATTTATGTACATAATCTTGCACACTTTTCTCCTATGTTAAGTTTTAGGGGTAATTTATGTACATAATCTTGTGAACTTTTCTCCTATATTAAGTTTTAGGGGTAATTTATGTACATAATCTTGTGAACTTTTCTCCTATGTTAAGTTTTAGGGGTAATTTATGTACATAATCTTGTGGACTTTTCTCCTATGTTAAGTTTTAGGGGTAATTTATGTACATAATCTTGTGGACTTTTCTCCTATGTTAAGTTTTAGTGGGTAATTTATGTACATAATCTTGTGGACTTTTCTCCTATGTTAAGTTTTAGGGGTAATTTATGTACATAATCTTGTGAACTTTTCTCCTATATTAAGTTTTAGGGGTAATTTATGTACATAATCTTGTGGACTTTTCTCCTATGTTAAGTTTTAGGAGTAATTTATGTACATAATCTTGCGAACTTTTCTCCTATGTTAAGTTCTAGGGGTAATTTATGTACATAATCTTGTGAACTTTTCTCCTATATTAAGTTTTAGGGGTAATTTATGTACATAATCTTGTCGACTTTTCTCCTATGTTAAGCTTTAGGGGTAATTTATGTACATAATATTGTGGACTTTTCTCCTATGTTAAGTTTTAGGGGTAATTTATGTACATAATCTTGTGAACTTTTCTCCTATGTTAAGTTTTAGGGGTAATTTATGTACATAATCTTGTGGAATTTTCTCCTATATTAAGTTTCAGGGGTAATTTATGTTCATAATCTTGTGAACTTTTCTCCTATGTTAAGTTTTAGGGGTAATTTATGTACATAATCTTGTGAACTTTTCTCCTTTGTTAAGTTTTAGGGGTAATTTATGTACATAATCTTGTGAACTGTTCTCCAATATTAAGTTTTAGGGGTAATTTATGTACATAATCTTGTGAACGTTTCTCCTATGCTAAGTTTTAGGGGTAATTTATGTACATAATCTTGTGGAATTTTCTCCTATATTAAGTTTTAGGGGTAATTTATGTATATATTCTTGTGAACTTTTCTCCTATGTTAAATTTTAGGGGTAATTTATGTACATAATCTTGTGGACTTTTCTCCTATGTTAAGTTTTAGGGGTAATTTATGTACATAATCTTGTGAACTTTTCTCCTATGTTAAGTTTTAGGGGTAATTTATGTACATAATCTTGTGGACTCTTCTCCTATGTTAAGCTTTAGGGGTAATTTATGTACATAATCTTGTGAACTTTTCTCCTATGTTAAGTTTTAGGGGTAATTTATGTACATAATCTTTTGGAATTTTCCCCTATATTAAGTTTTAGGGGTAATTTATGTACATAATCTTGTGAACTTTTCTCCTATGTTAAGTTTTAGGGGTAATTTATGTACATAATCTTGTGGACTTTTCTCCTATGTTAAGCTTTAGGGGTAATTTATGTACATAATCTTGTGAACTTTTCTCCTATGTTAAGTTTTAGGGGTAATTTATGTACATAATCTTGTGGGATTTTCTCCTATATTAAGCTTTAGGGCTAATTTATGTACATAATCTTCTGAACTTTTCTCCTATGTTAAGCTTTAGGGGTAATTTATGTACATAATCTTGTGAACTTTTCTCCTATGTTAAGTTTTAGGGGTAATTTATGTACATAATCTTGTGAACTTTTCTCCTATGTTAAGCTTTAGGGGTAATTTATGTACATAATCTTGCGAACTTTTCTCCTATGTTAAGTTTTAGGGGTAATTTATGTACATAATCTTGTGAACTTTTCTCCTATGTTAAGTTTTAGGGGTAATTTATGTACATAATCTTGTGAACTTTTCTCCTATATTAAGTTTTAGGGGTAATTTATGTACATAATCTTGTGGATTTTTCTCCTATGTTGAGTTTTAGGGGTAATTTATGTACATAATCTTGTGGACTTTTCTCCTATGTTAAGTTTTAGGGGTAATTTATGTACATAATCTTGTGGACTTTTTTCCTATGTTAAGTTTTAGGGGTAATTTATGTACATAATCTTGTGGACTTTTCTCCTATATTAAGTTTTAGGGGTAATTTATGTACATAATCTTGTGGACTTTTCTCCTATGTTAAGTTTTAGGGGTAATTTATGTACATAATCTTGTGGACTTTTCTCCTATGTTAAGCTTTAGGGGTAATTTATGTACATAATCTTGTGAAATTTTCTCCTATGTTAAGTCTTAGGGGTAATTTATGTACATAATCTTGTGGATTTTTCTCCTATGCTAAGTTTTAGGGGTAATTTATGTACATAATCTTGCACACTTTTCTCCTATGTTAAGTTTTAGGGGTAATTTATGTACATAATCTTGTGAACTTTTCTCCTATATTAAGTTTTAGGGGTAATTTATGTACATAATCTTGTGGACTTTTCTCCTATGTTAAGTTTTAGGGGGTAATTTATGTACATAATCTTGTGGACTTTTCTCCTATGTTAAGTTTTAGGGGTAATTTATGTACATAATATTGTGGACTTTTCTCCTATGTTAAGTTTTAGGGGTAATTTATGTACATAATCTTGCACACTTTTCTCCTATGTTAAGTTTTAGGGGTAATTTATGTACATAATCTTGTGAACTTTTCTCCTATATTAAGTTTTAGGGGTAATTTATGTACATAATCTTGTGAACTTTTCTCCTATGTTAAGTTTTAGGGGTAATTTATGTACATAATCTTGTGGACTTTTCTCCTATGTTAAGTTTTAGGGGTAATTTATGTACATAATCTTGTGGACTTTTCTCCTATGTTAAGTTTTAGCGGGTAATTTATGTACATAATCTTGTGGACTTTTCTCCTATGTTAAGTTTTAGGGGTAATTTATGTACATAATCTTGTGAACTTTTCTCCTATATTAAGTTTTAGGGGTAATTTATGTACATAATCTTGTGGACTTTTCTCCTATGTTAAGTTTTAGGAGTAATTTATGTACATAATCTTGCGAACTTTTCTCCTATGTTAAGTTCTAGGGGTAATTTATGTACATAATCTTGTGAACTTTTCTCCTATATTAAGTTTTAGGGGTAATTTATGTACATAATCTTGTGAACTTTTCTCCTATGTTAAGTTTTAGGGGTAATTTATGTACATAATCTTGTGGACTTTTCTCCTATGTTAAGTTTTAGGGGTAATTTATGTACATAATCTTGTGGACTTTTCTCCTATGTTAAGTTTTAGGGGTAATTTATGTACATAATCTTGTGAATTTTCTTCTATGTTAAGTTTTAGGGTAATTTATGTACATAATCTTGTGAACTTTTCTCCTATATTAAGCTTTAGAGGTAATTTATGTACATAATCTTGTGAACTTTTCTCCTATGTTAAGTTTTAGGGGTAATTTATGTACATAATCTTGTGAACTTTTCTCCTATGTTAAGTTTTAGGGGTAATTTATGTACATAATCTTGTGGACTTTTCTCCTATGTTAAGTTTTAGGGGTAATTTATGTACATAATCTTGTGAACTTTTCTCCTATGTTAAGTTTTAGGGGTAATTTATGTACATAATCTTGTGGACTTTTCTCCTATGTTAAGTTTTAGTCATCCGTTGATATCTTAACAGATGATTTTTTTAAAACAAACACTTGTCTTAGAGATGAATATGACTTTGTATTACAACTGTTGAATATAAGACAACTTACTTGCACATCCTGGAGAGAAGCCTGATTCAGAGGATTTACCATTAGGACATGGTAACTGATCACCTGTAAGCAATAATATATTAAATGAACTTTTTCATTCCTTCAGTTTCGATCCATTCTTTTGCAACATACATTTACATTTAAACTATCTGAAGTATGTTTGTTTTGTCTGCAAGAAGTGCTTATGTACTATGAGTAGTAATTGTTTCATCTACAAGTAGCCTGACTGTTTTTCTATATGACAACTACTTATATTTGTCTACCTGTGTGTGAATGTATTTCTTTCCAGGTGTACCATTGATTTGTCCACCAGGAGTGTAAAGATATGACCTATGCGCAACAATAGTTATTTGTCTACTTGAAGTGATTTTTTTTTGTCTACCTGGAAGGTGACTATTTAGTTTACCTTAAGCATGATTAGCTCTGCTTACATGTAGTGTGATTGCGTTTTTCTACCCAGAGTGCGATTGTCTTGTCTACCTCTTGTCAAAATCTTTTGCTAAATCATGACTTATCGATACAGTACACTGATGTAAAATTCACATACCAGACACGATTCAAGCTTAACATGCCAAAATAGTAAGCTGTTATTCAATTTCCAATCCTGACACTGATTCCACATTCACCTACCAAAACAGTATGCAGATGGACAGCCTCCTGATACCGGTTGTAGCAGGTATACATAATAGCCATCACAATTTTTAATCTGTATTTCGTATGATTTATGGCGACAATCATATTGAAAGTTTGCAGCGTATGTAGTTCTGTTTACAATCTTCCCAACAGCTGGATAAATATCTTCTCCATCAGGAACGCCATCTTCAATGAAATAATAATACACGTCATACGAAAGGTATTATAGTAGAGACATTTGTGTCAGTTTTCATCTATATCGCGGTGAGAGTAAGCTATATTCTATGAGATGATGATGATGATGATGATGATGATGTCCGCTTTTACTGGAAAAACACGCTTAGTTGGAATTTTATATTGCCGGCTCGCCGGAACAACATTCCGTGGGCTTACATGTCGCACCACTCAGAGACATTATCCTGACTACCAGCCAGCCCGTATTTGCTCTTTCTGCTTAATGTTGCGCGCTTAGCAGAGAGATAAACATATACCAATTTCATAGTCTCTGATTTGATCCAACCGGGATTTCAACCCACGAGCTACCGCATTGGAGATGAAAACCCTAGTCATTACATCATCAATGTAATTTAGAAGTGGTTGAAATATTATTATCATCATACAAATCAAAGATAACTACAATACCATATACAGAAAAATTACAACGACAAAAGTCGATGAACCTCTGGGTGTTGTCCTTAGAAAATCAAACAAGGTGGCAGACGTAAACCGATTTATAAGATCCCAACTTTCATCACAGGAGATATAGACCTCCACACTCAAAGCATCATCAAACCACATGAGTTAAGTGTAAGTAACAAGGACAGTAGAATGTCAACATATCATACAGAAAAAAAGTGTGGAAAAATAACTAAATCAGTGGTCATATTATCTTGGCAAATCCACAATTATCTTTAGGACGGGAGGTGAATGAGTGTCCCGAGTATGAGAAATGCCACACCCCTTGCACTTACGTAGAAGACAAGTCACTGCAGCTGTAAATGAGCAGAATATTTCTATGAGTGATTGTCGGATGCCACTGAGTTGTAAAACAAAATAATCAGACCGTATCCATTATAACTTTTTCTGCGGCAGCCTTCTAAATGCCCATCCAAGTGCAACCCTTATCACTAACACGAGTTATGGTTTGTTCTCGGTATTATTATATATTATCATCATGAACATGGTGAACATAAATGACGTTAAACAACAATCATATTAGTCAAGTAGAAATGCAATATGTATAGAATCGTAAAGTGTTTTACACAACATATCAATAGTACAATTATTAGAAACATACTAGATCTCTGAACAGTAAATAACGAGTATGATTAGTAATTGTATACAAGATAGTAATGGTTGTTATATAATTCAACATTGTTTTGTTTTTGTAAATGTATAACAACCATAGCCCTAATGTAAATAATATTTTATAATAACGAGATTACGTCCAGTAAAATAACAAAGTAAAGTAGAAAAAAAAGTTGCTACAAATACGGGCAAAACAAACTATGTAAGTGATAGTGTTCCAACACAGAGTAAGACAAATGATAGATAGTCAGCCCTTATCTACATAAACAAGCAAATCAAATCAATTATATTGTCATAGAAACATATACGACAGCTTGTGATAAAACATACAATAAACGTATAACAATACAACAAATTTAAGAAGCAGGTTTGTAAGTCTGAGAGTCCGCTGTCCTCAGTTCCATTGAACTCTTTCAAGAGGGAAAGCGTTTTTTCGTATTCATTGAAAATGTCAGAGGCATTGGTGATCTGTTGAATAGGTCTGCTTATGTTGTGATGTGATTTCAGCTATGTTAATCTCGCGAGATTGGTGACGACATTCATTATGTTTTACAGTGTCCAACAATTGCAACTACAACAATTTAATTTCAAAAATATTATTTCAATGATTGGCAAAACGTATTTAAAGTGGCACCTTTACTTAACACAAAGAAACCTGAACATACAAGTATTCGTAAATTGTGGAAACTAATCGATGTATTGATGTAATGAATTAGAAATACATTTTCCTTGGAGGTAAGGGTCTTTTGTAACTCTCAGATATGATGAGTACGACGTAATTTGGCGTCTGACAAGGTTTGAAAACCAAACAGTTCTTCCTACATCATGTAAGCATATTAATATTTTTAATGAGTTATGAGACGTGAATACCTTATATGTAACCTACCTCTACTTAAATATATAGACATGTCAGTGCTGCACCTGAATCCACCTAGCGGACATTCTGTAGGCATGCGCTCTCCTGCTCCACTTGTTATTCTGTACCACCCCTCCTCTAAATAGTTGTCACAAATATGATCAGTGTTTGTTTGGTAGGCCACTGATCTCTTCCAATCATTTATAACATTGGTTGTTCTACACGGGTCATCTAGAAATACATTATTGATATAAACGTCAATATAGAACAATGGTCTTTAGGTCCGTTTACACGATCAAAGTTTGCCATCACAAACTTGGTCAAAGGACAAAGTCCTTTGATCATGTAAACCTGCATCAAAAACTTTGTCAAAGACCTTTGATGGACTTGGACAGACTTTGGCGGAATAGAAACACATCCTATTTTTTCTAAAAACTGTAACGGACTTTGATGGAAATTGACCAATCAAAACATCTTTTCGGGATCAAGATCTAATTCAGTCATTTTGTTTGTCTTTGAATTTATTGTCGAAAGGTAACTTGAGATAAAAACTGTGACTAAGCTTTAATCGCATAAACGAGATAACTTTGATAAAGTTTTCTTTGTGCAAATTATCCGTCAAAAAACTTTTACCAAGTTTTTGACGAAAACATTGATCGTGTAAACGGATTTTTGTAATTACAAATGTACATTTCATTGTTCAGTATTTATTCACTATTGAAATTCAAAATAAGCAGTAAATTGCGAAATCATTTGCTATTCTCTAATCTAAATTTTAGACGTTAGTTTCCTATTGAGTCTTTGCTCTTCTATTTAGGTCATTTGGTTTACTTTCTCCAAAATACTGTTAAACAATTTGGCTTTGCAATCTTTTGATTATAGACATAGCTGATGAAGGTTATTCCAGATATAGCTGATGAAGGTTATTCCAGACATAGCTGATGAAGGTTATTCCAGATATAGCTGATGAAGGTTATTCCAGACATAGCTGATGAAGGTTATTCCAGAAACGCGTCAAGAGCACTAATTTCGATATCTACGTTTTTCTCAAAACGAATAGGATGTTAAATAATAGGGCTGGGGTTCGATGTCATTCGGTGCATTTGCGCAAATTAAAAGCCTTGTTTTATTTAATTAAAACCTTAAAAACATGAAAAACCAAACAAAGGTGACTTAGCCAAGCATTTCCAAAAAACGTGTTTCTAGACTACAGGCTGTGGCTGTCTAAGACTACACATGAACGTGTTTCTAGACTACAGGCTGTGGCTGTCTAAGACTCCACATAAACGTGTTTCTAAACTACAGGCTGTTGCTGTCTAAGACTCCACATCAACGTGTTTCTAAACTACAGGCTGTGGCTTTTTAAGACTCCACATAGACGTGTTTCTAAACTACAGGATGTGGCTGTCTAAGACTCCACATAGTCGTGTTTCTAAACTGCAGGCTGTGGCTGTCTAAGACAGACTCCACATGAACGTGTTTCTAGACTACAGGCTGTGGCTGTCTAAGACTCCACATGAACGTGTTTCTAAACTACAGGCTGTGGCTGTCTAAGACTCCACATAGTCGTGTTTCTAAACTGCAGGCTGTGGCTGTCTAAGACAGACTCCACATGAACGTGTTTCTAGACTACAGGCTGTGGCTGTCTAAGACTCCACATAAACGTGTTTCTAAACTACAGGCTGTGGCTGTGTAAGACTCCACATAATCGTGTTTCTAGACTACCGGTTGTGGCTGTCTAAGACTCCACATCAACGTGTTTCTAAACTACAGGCTGTGGCTGTCTAAGACTCCACATAATCGTGTTTCTAAACTATAGGCTGTGGCTGTCTAAGATTTCACATCATCGTGTTTCTAAACTACAGACTGTGGCTGTCTAAGACTCCACATAGTCGTGTTTCTAAACTACAGGCTATGGTTGTCTAAGACTCCACATCAAGGTGTTTCTAAACTACAGGCTGTGGCTGTCTAAGACTTCACATAAACGTGTTTCTAGACTATCGGCTGTGGTTGACTAAGACTTCACATAGACGTGTTTCTAGCCTACCGACTGTGGCTGTCTAAGACTCCACATAAGCGTGTTTCTAAACTACAGGCTGTGGCTGTCTAAGATTCCACATAATCGTGGTTCTAAACTACAGGCTGTGGCTGTCTAAGACCCCACATGAACGCGTTTTTGGACTACAGACTGTGGCTGTCTAAGACTCCACATAATCGTGTTTCTAAACTACAGGCTGTGGCTGTCTAAGACTCCACATCAACGTGTTTCTGGATTACCGGCTGTGGCTGTCTAAGACTCCACATCAACGTGTTTCTGGATTACCGGCTGTGGCTGTCTAAGACTCCACATAAACGTGTTTCGAGACTACCGGCTGTGGCTGTCTAAGACTCCACATAATCGTGCTTCTAAGCTACAGGCTGTGGCTATCTACGACTCCACATGAACGTGTTTCTAAACTACAGGATGTGGCATTCTAAGACTCCACATAATCGTGCTTCTAAGTTACAGGCTGTGGCTATCTAAGACTCCACATAATCGTGTTTCTAAACTACAGCCTATGGCTGTCGAAGACTACAAATAATCGTGTTTCTAAACTACAGGCTGTGGCTGTTTAAGACTCCACATCAAAATGTTTCTAAGCTACTGGCTATGGCTGTCTAAGACTCCACATAAATGTGTTTCTAAACTACAGGCTGTGGCTGTCTAAGACTCCACATCAACGTGTTTCGAGACTACCGGCTGTGGCTGTCTAAGATTCCACATAAACGTGTTTCTAAACTACAGGCTGTGGCTGTCTAAGACTCCACATAATCGTGTTTCTAAACTACAGGCTGTGGCTGTCTAAGACTCCACATAATCGTGTTTCTAAACTACATGCTATGGCTGTCTAAGACTCCACATAATCCTGTTTCTAAACTACAGGCTGTGGCTGTCTAAGACTCCACATAATCGTATTTCTAAACTACAGGTTGTGGCTGTCTAAGACTCCACATCAACGTGTTTCTAAGCTACAGGCAGTGGCTGTCTAAGACTCCACATAATCGTGTTTCTAAACTACATGCTATGGCTGTCTAAGACTCCACATAACCGTCTTTCTAAACTACAGGCTGTGGCTGTCTAAGACTCCACATAATCGTGTTTCTAAACTACAGGCTGTGGCTGTCTAAGACTCCACATAATCGTGTTTCTAAGCTACAGGCTGTGGCTGTCTAAGACTCCACATAATCGTGTTTCTAAACTACATGCTATGGCTGTCTAAGACTCCACATAATCGTCTTTCTAAACTACAGGCTGTGGCTGTCTAAGACTCAACATAATCGTCTTTCTAAACTACAGGCTGTGGCTGTCTAAGACTCCACATAATCGTGTTTCTAAACTACAGGCTGTGGCTGTCTAAGACTCCACATAAACGTGTTTCTAAACTACATGCTATGGCTGACTAAGATTCCACATAATCGTGTTTCTAAACTACAGGCTGTGGCTGTCTAAGACTCCACATCAACGTGTTTCTAAACTACATGCTATGGCTGTCTAAGACTCCACATAAACGTGTTTCTAAACTACATGCTATGGCTGACTAAGATTCCACATAATCGTGTTTCTAAACTACAGGCTGTGGCTGTCTAAGACTCCACATAATCGTGTTTCTAAACCACAGGCTGTGGCTGTCTAAGACTCCACATAATCGTGTTTCTAAACTACATGCTATGGCTGTCTAAGACTCCACATAATCGTGTTTCTAAACTACAGGCTGTGGCTGTCTAAGACTCCACATAATCGTCTTTCTAAACTACAGGCTGTGGCTGTCTAAGACTCCACATAATCGTGTTTCTAAACTACAGGCTGTGGCTGTCTAAGACTCCACATAAACGTGTTTCTAAACTACATGCTATGGCTGATTAAGATTCCACATAATCGTGTTTCTAAACTACAGGCTGTGGCTGTCTAAGACTCCACATAATCGTGTTTCTAAACTACAGGCTGTGGCTGTCTAAGACTCCACATCAACGTGTTTCTAAGCTACAGGCCATGGCTGTCTAAGACTCCACATAATCGTCTTTCTAAGCTACAGGCTGTGGCTGTCTAAGATTCCACATAGTCGTGTTTCTAAACTACATGCTATGGCTGACTAAGATTCCACATAATCGTGTTTCTAAACTACAGGCTGTGGCTGTCTAAGACTCCACATAATCGTGTTTCTAAACTACAGGCTGTGGCTGTCTAAGACTCCACATCAACGTGTTTCTAAGCTACAGGCCATGGCTGTCTAAGACTCCACATAATCGTGTTTCTAAACTACAGGCTGTGGCTGTCTAAGACTCCACATAAACTTGCTTCTAAACAACAGGTTGTGGCTGTCGAAGACTCCGCATAAACGTGTTTCTAAACTACAGGCTGTGGCTGTCTAAGACTCCACATAATCTTGTTTCTAAACTACAGGCTGTGACTATCTAAGACTCTACATAGTCGTGTTTCTAAACTACAGGCAGTGGCTGTCTAAGTCTCCACATAAACGTGTTTCTAAACTATAGGCTGTGGCTGTCTAAGACTTCACATCAATGTGTTTCTAAATTACAGGCTGTGGCTGTCTAAGATTCCACATCAACGTGTTTCTAAGCTACAGGCTGTGGCTGTGTAAGACTCCACATAATCGTGTTTCTAAGCTACAGGCTGTGGCTGTCTAAGACTCCACATAATCGTGTTTCTAAACTACATGCTATGGCTGACTAAGATTCCACATAATCGTGTTTCTAAACTACAGGCTGTGGCTGTCTAAGACTCCACATAATCGTGTTTCTTAACTACAGGCTGTGGCTGTCTAAAACTCCACATCAACGTGTTTCTAAGCTACAGGTCATGGCTGTCTAAGAATCCACATAATCGTGTTTCTAAACTACAGGCTGTGGCTGTCTAAGACTCCACATAAACTTGCTTCTAAACAACAGGTTGTGGCTGTCGAAGACTCCACAAAAACGTGTTTCTAAACTACAGGCTGTGGCTGTCTAAGACTCCACATAATGGTGTTTCTAAACTACAGGCTGTGACTATCTAAGACTCCACATAGTCGTGTTTCTAAACTACAGGCAGTGGCTGTCTAAGACTCCACATAAACGTGTTTCTAAACTATAGGCTGTGGCTGTCTAAGACTTCACATCAATGTGTTTCTAAATTACAGGCTGTGGCTGTCTAAGACTACACATCAACGTGTTTCTAAGCTACAGGCTGTGGCTGTCTAAGACTCTACATAATCGTGTTTCTAAACTACATGCTATGGCTGACTAAGACTCCACATAATCGTGTTTCTAAGCTACATGCTATGGCTGACTAAGACTCCACATAATCGTGTTTCTAAACTACAGGCTGTGGCTGTCTAAGACTCCACATAATCGTGTTTCTAAACTATAGGCTGTGGCTGTCTAAGACTCCACATCAACGTGTTTCTAAGCTACAGGCCATGGCTTTCTAAGACTCCACATCAATGTGTTTCTAAGCTACAGGCTGTGGCTGTCTAAGACTCCACATAATCGTGTTGTAAACTACAGGCTGTGGCTGTCTAAGACTCCACATAAACTTGCTTCTAAACAACAGGCTGTGGCTGTCTAAGATTCCACATAATCGTGTTTCTAAACTACGGGCTGTGGCTATCTAAGACTTCACATAAATGTGTTTCTAAACTACAGGCTGTGGCTGTCTAAGAATCCACATAAGCGTATTTCTAAACTACAGGCTGTGGCTGTCTAAGACTCCACATAGTCGTGTTTCTAAACTACAGGCTGTGGCTGTCTAAGACTTCACATCAATGTTTTTCTAAACTACAGGCTGTGGCTGTCTAAGACTCCACATAATCGTGTTTCTAAACTACATGCTATGGCTGTCTAAGACTCCACATAATCGTGTTTCTAAGCTACAGGCTGTGGCTGTCTAAGACTCCACATAATCGTGTTTCTAAACTACAGGCTGTGGCTGTCTAAGACACCACATAGTCGTGTTTCTAAACTACAGGCTGTGGCTATCTAAGGATTCACATAGTCGTGTTTCTAAACTACATTCTGTGGCTGTCTAAGACTCCACATACACGTGTTTCTAAACTACAGGCTGTGGCTATCTTAGATTCCACATAAGCGTGTTTCTAAACTACAGGCTGTGGCTGTCTAAGGCTCCACATAATCGTGTTTCTAAACTACAGGCTGTGGCTGTCTAAGACTCCACATAAACTTGCTTCTAAACAACAGGCTGTGGCTGTCTAAGATTCCACATAATCGTGTTTCTAAACTACGGGCTGTGGCTATCTAAGACTTCACATAAATGTGTTTCTAAACTACAGGCTGTGGCTATCTAAGACTCCACATAAACGTGTTTCTAAACTACAGGCAGTGGGTGTCTAAGACTCCAAATCAATGTGTTTCTAAACTACAGGCTGTGGCTGTCTAAGACTCCACATAAACGTGTTTCTAAACTACATGCTGTGGCTGTCTAAAACTCCACACCAACGTGTTTCTAATCTATAGGCTGTGGCTGTCTAAGACTCCAAATAATCGTGTTTCTAAACTACAGGCTGTGGCTGTCTAAGAATTCACATATACGTGTTTCTAAACTACAGGCTGTGGCTGTCTAAGAATCCACATAAGCGTGTTTCTAAACTACAGGCTGTGGCTGTCTAAGACGCCACATTAACGTGTTTCTAACCTACAGGCTGTGGCTGTCTAAGACTCCACATAGTCTTCTTTCTAAACTACAGGCTGTGGCTGTCTAAGACTTCACATCAATGTTTTTCTAAACTACAGGCTGTGGCTGTCTAAGACTCCACATAATCGTGTTTCTAAACTACATGCTATGGCTGTCTAAGACTCCACATAATAGTGTTTCTAAGCTACAGGCTGTGGCTGTCTAAGACTCCACATAATCGTGTTTCTAAACTACAGGCTGTGGCTGTCTAAGACACCACATAGTCGTGTTTCTAAACTACAGGCTGTGGCTATCTAAGACTTCACATAGTCGTGTTTCTAAACTACATTCTGTGGCTGTCTAAGACTCCACATAAACGTGTTTCTAAACTATAGGCTGTGGCTGTCTAAGACTTCACATCAATGTGTTTCTAAATTACAGGCTGTGGCTGTCTAAGATTCCACATCAAGGTGTTTCTATGCTACAGGCTGTGGCTGTCTAAGACTCCACATAATCGTGTTTCTAAGCTACAGGCTGTGGCTGTCTAAGACTCCACATAATCGTGTTTCTAAACTACATGCTATGGCTGACTAAGATTCCACATAATCGTGTTTCTAAACTACAGGCTGTGGCTGTCTAAGACTCCACATAATCGTGTTTCTAAACTACAGGCTGTGGCTGTCTAAGACTCCATATCAACGTGTTTCTAAGCTACAGGCCATGGCTGTCTAAGACTCCACATAATCGTGTTTCTAAACTACAGGCTGTGGCTGTCTAAGACTCCACATACACTTGCTTCTAAACAACAGGTTGTGGCTGTCGAAGACTCCACAAAAACGTGTTTCTAAACTACAGGCTGTGGCTGTCTAAGACTCTACATAATCGTGTTTCTAAACTACAGGCTGTGACTATCTAAGACTCCACATAGTCGTGTTTCTAGACTACAGGCTGTGGCTGTCTAAGACTCCACATCAACGTGTTTCTAAGCTACAGGCCATGGCTGTCTAAGACTCCACATAATCGTGTTTCTAAACTACAGGCTGTGGCTGTCTAAGACTCCACATACACTTGCTTCTAAACAACAGGTTGTGGCTGTCGAAGACTCCACAAAAACCTGTTTCTAAACTACAGGTTGTGGCTGTCTAAGACTCTACATAATCGTGTTTCTAAACTACAGGCTGTGACTATCTAAGACTCCACATAGTCGTGTTTCTAAACTACAGGCAGTGGCTGTCTAAGACTCCACATCAACGTGTTTCTAAACTATAGGCTGTGGCTGTCTAAGACTTCACATCAATGTGTTTCTAAATTACAGGCTGTGGCTGTCTAAGACTACACATCAACGTGTTTCTAAGCTACAGGCTGTGGCTGTCTAAGACTCCACATAATCGTGTTTCTAAACTACATGCTATGGCTGACTAAGATTCCACATAATCGTGTTTCTAAACTACAGGCTGTGGCTGTCTAAGACTCCACATAATCGTGTTTCTAAACTACAGGCTGTGGCTGTCTAAGACTCCACATCAACGTGTTTCTAAGCTACAGGCCATGGCTGTCTAAGACTCCACATAATCGTGTTTCTAAACTACAGGCTGTGGCTGTCTAAGACTCCACATACACTTGCTTCTAAACAACAGGTTGTGGCTGTCGAAGACTCCACAAAAACGTGTTTCTAAACTACAGGCTGTGGCTGTCTAAGACTCTACATAATCGTGTTTCTAAACTACAGGCTGTGACTATCTAAGACTCCACATAGTCGTGTTTCTAGACTACAGGCTGTGGCTGTCTAAGACTCCACATCAACGTGTTTCTAAGCTACAGGCCATGGCTGTCTAAGACTCCACATAATCGTGTTTCTAAACTACAGGCTGTGGCTGTCTAAGACTCCACATACACTTGCTTCTAAACAACAGGTTGTGGCTGTCGAAGACTCCACAAAAACGTGTTTCTAAACTACAGGCTGTGGCTGTCTAAGACTCTACATAATCGTGTTTCTAAACTACAGGCTGTGACTATCTAAGACTCCACATAGTCGTGTTTCTAAACTACAGGCAGTGGCTGTCTAAGACTCCACATCAACGTGTTTCTAAACTATAGGCTGTGGCTGTCTAAGACTTCACATCAATGTGTTTCTAAATTACAGGCTGTGGCTGTCTAAGACTACACATCAACGTGTTTCTAAGCTACAGGCTGTGGCTGTCTAAGACTCCACATAATCGTGTTTCTAAACTACATGCTATGGCTGACTAAGACTCCACATAATCGTGTTTCTAAACTACATGCTATGGCTGACTAAGACTCCACATAATCGTGTTTCTAAACTACAGGCTGTGGCTGTCTAAGATTCCACATAATCGTGTTTCTAAACTATAGGCTGTGGCTGTCTAAGACTCCACATCAACGTGTTTCTAAGCTACAGGCCATGGCTTTCTAAGACTCCACATCAATGTGTTTCTAAGCTACAGGCTGTGGCTGTCTAAGACTCCACATAATCGTGTTTCTAAACTACAGGCTGTGGCTGTCTAAGACTCCACATAAACTTGCTTCTAAACAACAGGCTGTGGCTGTCTTAGATTCCACATAATCGTGTTTCTAAACTACGGGCTGTGGCTATCTAAGACTTCACATAAATGTGTTTCTAAACTACAGGCTGTGGCTATCTAAGACTCCACATAAACGTGTTTCTAAACTACAGGCAGTGGGTGTCTAAGACTCCAAATCAATGTGTTTCTAAACTACAGGCTGTGGCTGTCTAAGACTCCACACCAACGTGTTTCTAATCTATAGGCTGTGGCTGTCTAAGACTCCAAATAATCGTGTTTCTAAACTACAGGCTGTGGCTGTCTAAGAATTCACATATACGTGTTTCTAAACTACAGGCTGTGGCTGTCTAAGAATCCACATAAGCGTGTTTCTAAACTACAGGCTGTGGCTGTCTAAGACTCCACATAAACGTGTTTCTAACCTACAGGCTGTGGCTGTCTAAGACTCCACATAGTCGTGTTTCTAAACTACAGGCTGTGGCTGTCTAAGACTTCACATCAATGTTTTTCTAAACTACAGGCTGTGGCTGTCTAAGACTCCACATAATCGTGTTTCTAAGCTACAGGCTGTGGCTGTCTAAGACTCCACATAATCGTGTTTCTAAACTACAGGCTGTGGCTGTCTAAGACACCACATAGTCGTGTTTCTAAACTACAGGCTGTGGCTATCTAAGACTTCACATAGTCGTGTTTCTAAACTACATTCTGTGGCTGTCTAAGACTCCACATACACGTGTTTCTAAACTACAGGCTGTGGCTATCTTAGATTCCACATAAGCGTGTTTCTAAACTACAGGCTGTGGCTGTCTAAGACTTCACATCAAGGTATTTCTAAACTACAGGCCGTGGCTGTCTAAGACTCCACATAATCGTGTTTCTAAACTACAGGCTGTGGCTATCTTAGATTCCACATAAGCGTGTTTCTAAACAACAGGCTGTGGCTATCTAAGACACCACATAAGCAGACTAGTTAGCTATGAATTTTAATTTTTTTCATTGCTTAGTTCCCGAGGAAAGTATAAGTTTTTTAAGCATATTTGATAAATATTATTGCGTACTAAATTAGTAATCTACGTTTTTATTTGTATACTTCCGCACATCAACTCGGAAAAGGTGTAATAGTGTGTCAACATTAATTAAAAGGTATAATAGTGTGCTAACATTAACTAAAAGATATTATAGTGTGTTAACATTAATTAAAAGGTGCAATAGTGTATTAACATTAATTAAAAGGTATAATAGTGTGTTAATATTAATTAAAAGGAATAATAGTGTGCTGACATTAATTAAAAGGTATAATAGTGTGTTAATATTAATTAAAAGGTGTAATTGTGTGCTAACATTAATTAAAAGGTATAATAGTGTGTTAGCATTAAATAAAAGGTATGATAGTGTGTTAACATTAATTAAAAGGTATAATAGTGTGCTAACATTAATTAAAATGTATATTAGTGTGTTAACATTAAAGAAAAGGTAAAATAGTGTGTTAACATTAATTAAAAGGTAAAATAGTGTGCTAACATTAATTAAAAGGTATAATAATGTGCTAACATTAATTAAAAGGTATAATAGTGTGTTAATATTAATTAAAAGGTATAATAGTGTGTTAACATTAATTAAAAGGTATAATAGTGTGTTAACATTAATTAAAAGGTATAATAGTGAGTTAACATTAACTAAAAGGTATAATAGTGTGTTAACATTAATTAAAAGGTATAATAGTGTGTTAACATTAAATAAAAGGTATATTAGTGTGTTAACATTAATTAAAAGGTATAATAATGTGTTAACATTATTAAAAGGTATAATAGTGTTCTAACATTAATTAAAAGGTATAATAGTGTGCTAACATTAATTAAAAGGTATAATAGTGTGTTAACATTAATTAAAAGGTATAATAGTGAGCTAACATTAATTAAAAGGTATAATAGTGTCCTAACATTAATTAAAAGGTATAATAGTGTGTTAACATTAAATAAAAGGTATAATAGTGTGTTAACATTAATTAAAAGGTATAATATTGTGTTAACATTAATTAAAATGTATAATAATGTGCTAACATTATTAAAAGGTATAATAGTGTGCTAACATTAATTAAAAGGTATAATAGTGAGTTAACATTAACTAAAAGGTATAATAGTGTGTTAATATTAATTAAAAGGTATAATAGTGTGTTAACATTAAATAAAAGGTATAATAGTGTGTTAGCATTAAATAAAAGGTATGATAGTGTGTTAATATTAATTAAAAGGAATAATAGTGTGCTGACATTAATTAAAAGGTATAATAGTGTGTTAATATTAATTAAAAGGTGTAATTGTGTGCTAACATTAATTAAAAGGTATAATAGTGTGTTAGCATTAAATAAAAGGTATGATAGTGTGTTAACATTAATTAAAAGGTATAATAGTGTGCTAACATTAATTAAAATGTATAATAGTGAGTTAACATTAACTAAAAGGTATAATAGTGTGTTAATATTAATTAAAAGGTATAATAGTGTGTTAGCATTAAATAAAAGGTATAATAGTGTGTTAGCATTAAATAAAAGGTATGATAGTGTGTTAATATTAATTAAAAGGAATAATAGTGTGCTGACATTAATTAAAAGGTATAATAGTGTGTTAATATTAATTAAAAGGTGTAATTGTGTGCTAACATTAATTAAAAGGTATAATAGTGTGTTAGCATTAAATAAAAGGTATGATAGTGTGTTAACATTAATTAAAAGGTATAATAGTGTGCTAACATTAATTAAAATGTATATTAGTGTGTTAACATTAAAGAAAAGGTAAAATAGTGTGTTAACATTAATTAAAAGGTAAAATAGTGTGCTAACATTAATTAAAAGGTATAATAATGTGCTAACATTAATTAAAAGGTATAATAGTGTGTTAATATTAATTAAAAGGTATAATAGTGTGTTAACATTAATTAAAAGGTATAATAGTGTGTTAACATTAATTAAAAGGTATAATAGTGAGTTAACATTAACTAAAAGGTATAATAGTGTGTTAACATTAATTAAAAGGTATAATAGTGTGTTAACATTAAATAAAAGGTATAATAATGTGTTAACATTATTAAAAGGTATAATAGTGTTCTAACATTAATTAAAAGGTATAATAGTGTGCTAACATTAATTAAAAGGTATAATAGTGTGTTAACATTAATTAAAAGGTATAATAGTGAGCTAACATTAATTAAAAGGTATAATAGTGTCCTAACATTAATTAAAAGGTATAATAGTGTGTTAACATTAAATAAAAGGTATAATAGTGTGTTAACATTAATTAAAAGGTATAATATTGTGTTAACATTAATTAAAATGTATAATAATGTGCTAACATTATTAAAAGGTATAATAGTGTGCTAACATTAATTAAAAGGTATAATAGTGTGTTAACATTAATTAAAAGGTATAATAGTGAGTTAACATTAACTAAAAGGTATAATAGTGTGTTAATATTAATTAAAAGGTATAATAGTGTGTTAACATTAAATAAAAGGTATAATAGTGTGTTAACATTAATTAAAAGGTATAATAGTCTGTTAATATTAATTAAAAGATATAATAGTGTGTTAATATTAATTAAAAGGTATAATAGTGTGCTAACATTAATTAAAAGGTATAATAGTGTGCTAACATTAATTAAAAGGTATAATAGTGAGTTAACATTAATTAAAAGGTATTATAGTGTGTTAACATTAAATAAAAGGTATAATAGTGTGTTAACATTAATAAAAAGGTATAATATTGTGTTAACATTAATTAAAATGTATAATAATGTGTTAACATTATTAAAAGGTATAATAGTGTGCTAACATTAATTAAAAGGTATAATAGTGTGTTAACATTAATTAAAAGGTATAATAGTGAGTTAACATTAATTAAAAAGTATAATAGTGTGTTAATATTAATTAAAAGGTATAATAGTGTGTTAACATTAATTAAAAGGTATAATAGTGTGTTAACATTAATTAAAAGGTATAATAGTGAGTTAACATTAATTAAAAGGTATAATAGTGTCCTAACATTAATTAAAAGGTATAATAGTGTGTTAACATTAAATAAAAGGTATAATAGTGTGTTAACATTAATTAAAAGGTATAATATTGTGTTAACATTAATTAAAATGTATAATAATGTGTTAACATTATTAAAAGGTATAATAGTGTGCTAACATTAATTAAAAGGTATAATAGTGTGTTAACATTAATTAAAAGGTATAATAGTGAGTTAACATTAATTAAAAGGTATAATAGTGTGTTAATATTAATTAAAAGGTATAATAGTGTGCTAACATTAATTAAAAGGTATAATAGTGTGCTAACATTAATTAAAAGGTATAATAGTGAGTTAACATTAATTAAAAGGTATTATAGTGTGTTAACATTAAATAAAAGGTATAATAGTGTGTTAACATTAATTAAAAGGTATAATAGTGTGTTAACATTAATTAAAAGGTATAATAGTGAGTTAACATTAATTAAAAGGTATAATAGTGTGTTAACATTAAATAAAAGGTATAATAGTGTGTTAACATTAATTAAAAGGTATAATATTGTGTTAACATTAATTAAAATGTATAATAATGTGTAAACATTATTAAAAGGTATAATAGTGTGCTAATATTAATTTAAAGGTATAATAGTGTGCTAACATTAATTAAAAGGTATAATAGTGAGCTAACATTAATTAAAAGGTATAATAGTGTGTTAACATTAATTAAAAGGTATAATAGTGTGTTAACATTAATTAAAAGGTATAATAGTGAGTTAACATTAATTAAAAGGTATAATAGTGTCCTAACATTAATTAAAAGGTATAATAGTGTGTTAACATTAAATAAAAGTTATAATAGTGTGTTAACATTAATTAAAAGGTATAATATTGTGTTAACATTAATTAAAATGTATAATAATGTGTTAACATTATTAAAAGGTATAATAGTGTGCTAACATTAATTAAAAGGTATAATAGTGTGTTAACATTAATTAAAAGGTATAATAGTAAGTTAACATTAATTAAAAGGTATAATAGTGTGTTAATATTAATTAAAAGGTATAATAGTGTGCTAACATTAATTAAAAGGTATAATAATGTGTTAACATTAATTAAAATGTATAATAATGTGTTAACATTATTAAAAGGTATAATAGTGTGCTAACATTAATTAAAAGGTATAATAGTGTGTTAAAATTAATTAAAAGGTATAATAGTGAGTTAACATTAATTAAAAGGTATAATAGTGTGTTAACATTAAATAAAAGGTATAATAGTGTGCTAACATTAATTAAAAGGTATAATAGTGAGTTAACATTAATTAAAAGGTATTATAGTGTGTTAACATTAAATAAAAGGTATAATAGTGTGTTAACATTAATTAAAAGGTATAATAGTGTGCTAACATTAATTAAAAGGTATAATAGTGAGTTAACATTAATTAAAAGGTATAATAGTGTCCTAACATTAATTAAAAGGTATAATAGTGTGTTAACATTAAATAAAAGGTATAATAGTGTGTTAACATTAATTAAAAGGTATAATATTGTGTTAACATTAATTAAAATGTATAATAATGTGTAAACATTATTAAAAGGTATAATAGTGTGCTAACATTAATTAAAGGGTATAATAATGTGCTAACATTAAATAAAAGGTATAATAGTGTGCTAACATTAATTAAAAGGTATAATAGTGTGTTAATATTAATTAAAAGGTATAATAGTGTGCTAACATTAAATAAAAGGTATAATAGTGTGTTAACATTAATTAAAAGGTATAATAGTGTGTTAACATTAGTTAAAAGGTATAATAGTGTGTTAGCATTAATTAAAAGGTATAATAGTGTGCTAACATTAATTAAAAGGTATAATAGTGTGCTAACATTAATTAAAAGGTATAATAGTGTGCTAACATTAATTAAAAGGTATAATAGTGTGTTAACATTAATTAATAAAAATGTTTAATTTATGGGTCACCAAGTTATAACTTCGTCAAATGTAATAGAAATCGAACTAAGATTAAATATAGTTGAAGGGCAAAAGAAAAACCCACCACCGCCCTTCCCCGTTTTTATGGGGTTCGCATTGTGTAGTATTTCTTACCATTGTTTGTCTTTTTGTCATGTTTATCGTCTGGCCATTGTATTGTCTGTCCTTCTTAGAATTAGAATTATGACTTCTGATTACCCATTTGACATCTTCAAACTTTTTTCATCATTGTTCGTTTCACATTGAATATCGAACAAGCAGGGGTCGTCGTGATTGTATTGGATTTACAACTACCTATGTAATCAGTGCCTATCACCACTGATGTTGTGGGTTCGAATCTCGATCAGGGCGAGGTGTACAACATTATGTGATAAAGTTTGCCAGTGACTTGTGACAGGTCGGTGGTTTTCTCCGGGTCCTCCGGTTTCCTCCTACAATAAAACTGACCACCACGATATAACTTACATACAGTTGTAAGAGGTTTTAAACACCTTGAAACAAAAACAAACCAATAAACAAAAATCGAAAAAGGAATAATGAATCAACTATATTACCTTTAAATTAGAATACCATCGCTTGTCATCACAATTCATACAGATTTACAAATTATATCATTTCATCCCCCATTTAATACATAATGGTTCCTACCTTCTCCTGTCACAACGTGTAAAATAACAAATTCTAACACTACAATTAGACATAGCTTATCCATAGTTTACTGTCAGATTGAGTAATCAAGTTTTATATACATCTATATACTTGTGCATGTAGCACTGATGTAATAATAATTTAATCAATACATGCGCGCTATCATTTAAAAAATATGTAAATTACTGTCAACTATGCAAAATACTAAAATATTTTACTCATTCATGTTTTAAGTAATTAAAATTTCCTTTTCCTGGAAATTGTTAAACATTACATTTACACCTCGTAGTTAGTGTTTCAGTAATGACACGGTTTATTATATTAATTATTATACAATTATTGACTTTTAATGAGGAAATTAAAAGCCAATAACTGCTTTATTAAATAATAATCAATTTTTCAAATTTTTCAACAGTATATTCAACAAAATAGGCTACAATTGTTTTATCATTTTTCAAGATTATTTAAATATTGAAATTTTGAAATATGAATTTTTTTGAGTTTTGAAATTTGATGAAAATTTTTTTTTTTTTAATTTTTAATTTAAATTTTGAATTTTTTTTGAAACTTTTGAACTTTAAATATTTATTTTTAAATTTTATAATTTTGAAACTTTTTTAAATTTAGTAAAATTTTTGAAAATTTTGACCTTTTTTGCAATTTGATTGGCCGATTGGAAATGAAATCTCGTCTCTGGTTGGACAACGTTGAAACATCGAATAGACAATATACAAAATTAGACACAAGCCCGAATATACCTCACGCGAGGTGTACTCACTGCACACGAGGTGTACTCACTCTGAGGTAGAGTTGAGAAAATGCTGTTTAGGCCAATCGGCCAAAAGCAAAATTCCTTATCATTTAATAATGAATGTTACAGTCCCTATATAATGTAATTATTATCTAAACTAGGGTTCTCCTCCATCAGGCATAGATGACCTTAGATGAGTTTGACTATCATGCTTAGGCCCTTTGGTTCTATTTCTCCAACAAACTACTTTTCAATCATTTGGTTTTCCAATCTTTTGATTTTGAGCGTACATGATGAAGGTTATTCAGGGAACGCGTCATGCGCATTAAATTAGCTAGATATCTACCTGTTTATTAACTTGATCGAGTGTTTGATACGTCACATGTTTGTCATGCGAGTGTTTGATACGTCACATGTTTGTCATGCGAGTGCTTGATACGTCACATGTTTGTCATGCGAGTTGTGTTATAAAACTATCAATGATATCGATTAACCTCATTATACCAGGGGTCGACGTGGTAATGTTCGTATGGTAGATGGACTTACAACTACATTTGTACCTATCACCACTAACGTTGCGAGTTCGTATATCGCTCATGGCGAGGTGTCCTCTATTCAACATTATGTGATAATGTGTGTCAGTGACTTGCGGCAGGTCGGTGGTTTTCTCCAGATACTCCGGTTTCCTCCACCAATAAAACTGATCGGTACGGTATAACTGAAATATTGTTGAAAGTGCCATAGCCCATAACTCTGTTGGTAGTCTTGACAATAAAATATCGTTGATATCCGTGAGTGAATGGTCAGTCAATCATTGATATCCGTGGTGAGTGAATGGTCAGTCAATCAATGATATCCATGGTGAGTGAATGGTCAGTCAATAAATGATATCCGTGGTAAGTGAATGGTCAGTCAATTATTGATATCCGTGGTGAGTAAATGGTCAGTCTCAATCATTGATATCCGTGGTGAGTGAATGGTCAGTCAATCATTGATATCCGTGGTGAGTGAATGGTCAGTCAATCAATGGTATCCGTGGTGAGTGAATGGTCAGTCAATAAATGATATCCGTGGTAAGTGAATGGTCAGTCAATCATTGATATCTGTGGTGAGTAAATGGTCAGTCTCAATCATTGATATCCGTGGTGAGTGAATGGTCAGTCAATCATTGATATCCGTGGTGAGTGAATAGTCAGTCAATCAATGACATCCGCGTGAGTGAATGATCAGTCAATCATTGATATCCGTGGTGAGTGAATGGTCAGTCAATCAATGATATCCGTGGTGAGTGAATGGTTAGTCAATCATTGATATCCGTGGTGAGTGAATGGTCGGTCAATCAATGATATCCGTGGTGAGTGAATGGTCAGTCAATCATTGATATCCGTGGTGAGTGAATGGTCGGTCAATCAATGATATTCGTGGTGAGTGAATGGTCAGTCAATCAATGATATCCGTGGTGAGTGAATGGTCAGTCAATAAATGATATCCGTGGTGAGTGGATGATCAGTCAATCATTGATATCTGTGGTGAGTAAATGGTCAGTCAATCATTGATATCCGTGGTGAGTGAATGGTCAGTCAATCATTGATATCCGTGGTGAGTGAATAGTCAGTCAATCAATGACATCGGCGGTGAGTGAATGGTCAGTCAATCATTGATATCCGTGGTGAGTGAATGGTCAGTCAATCAATGATATCCGTGGTGAGTGAATGGTTAGTCAATCATTGATATCCGTGGTGAATGAATGGTCAGTCAATCAATGATATCCGTGGTGAGTGAATGGTCAGTCAATCATTAATATCCGTGGTGAGTGAATGGTCGGTCAATCAATGATATCCGTGGTGAGTGAATGGTCAGTCAATCATTGATATCCGTGGTGAGTGAATGGTCAGTCAATCAATGTTTGTTGTCTAACGCCACGTAATCAATTATTTCAGCATGGCGACCACAATTTTGATGAACTGATCTGATGTTTGTTTTATACTATACCAGAACGCTGAGTTGGTTGTTGGCACTTAAAACAACAGACTACAGGAAGACATTACATGTCGTTTCACTCTGACACATTGTTATTACTCTGAACCCACTAGTTTTTGATCTGATACCTTCATGTTATGCGCATGATGACCAGAGAAAGACCGAAAACATAACGGAATAGTCATTGGTTTTATCAGACAGTTGATCGGCAACTCGAGGTGAGCCGTCTGACCATTAGACTGCCGATGTTGTCGGCAAATTGAGGTGAGCTGTCTGACCATTAGACTGCCGATGTTGTCGGACCTCGAGGTGAGCAGTCTGAACATTAAACTGCCGATATTGTCGGCAACTCGAGGTGAGCTGTCTGACCATTAGACTGCCGATGTTGTCGGCAACTCGAGGTGAGCTGTCTGACCATTAGACTCGATGTTGTCGGCAACTCGAGGTGAACAGTCTGACCATTAGACTGCCGATGTTGTCGGCAACTCGAGGTGAGCTGTCTGACCATTAGACTGCCGATGTTGTCGGCAACTCGAGATGAGCTGTCTGACCATTAGACTGCCGATGTTGTCGGCATCTCGACATGAGCTGTCTGACTATTAGAGAGCTGTCTGACCATTAGAGAGCTGTCTGATCATTAGAGAGCTGTCTGACCATTAGAGAGCTCTCTGACCATTAGAGAGCTGTCTGATCATTAGAGAGCTGTCTGATCATTAGAGAGCTGTCTGACCATTAGAGCTGTCTGATCATTAGAGAGCTGTCTGACCATTACAGAGTTGTCTGATCATTAGAGAGCTGTCTGACCATTAGAGAGTTGTCTGATCATTAGAGAGCTGTCTGACCATTAGAGAGCTGTCTGACCATTAGAGAGTTGTCTGACCATTAGAGAGCTGTCTGACCATTAGAGAGCTGTCTGACCATTAGAGAGCTGTCTGACCATTAGAGAGTTGTCTGATCATTAGAGAGCTGTCTGACCATTAGAGAGCTGTCTGACCATTATAGAGATGTCTGACCATTACAGAGCTGTCTGACCATTAGAGAGTTGTCTGATCATTAGAGAGCTGTCTGACCATTAGAGAGCTGTCTGATCATTAGAGAGCTGTCTGACCATTAGAGCTGTCTGATCATTAGAGAGCTGTCTGACCATTACAGAGTTGTCTGATCATTAGAGAGCTGTCTGACCATTAGAGAGTTGTCTGATCATTAGAGAGCTGTCTGACCATTAGAGAGCTGTCTGACCATTAGAGAGTTGTCTGATCATTAGAGAGCTGTCTGACCATTAGAGAGTTGTCTGATCATTAGAGAGCTGTCTGACCATTACAGAGTTGTCTGATCATTAGAGAGCTGTCTGACCATTAGAGAGTTGTCTGATCATTAGAGAGCTGTCTGACCATTAGAGAGCTGTCTGACCATTAGAGAGTTGTCTGATCATTAGAGAGCTGTCTGACCATTAGAGAGTTGTCTGATCATTAGAGAGCTGTCTGACCATTAGAGAGCTGTCTGATCATTAGACTGCCGATGTTGCACCATTATATCTATGTATTGAAGTGTTCATTCCATAATGATAATGGTTATGAATCAGCTATAGCCAAGCATTATGATTATATCCAAATAAGAAAACACTATGTCAGCTTTATTGTCCAAATGGTACGTAATATGATATCAATTTATGGACGAGATATATCTGCGTGTCAGCAGTCCGCCATGTGTAAATTAGTGACATATTTGTGGACAAATATCATTTAACCGATGATATCTCTGCATGTCAGCAGTCAGCTATTTCAGCTACTGACGCAATGGCGGCCATATATCAGTTTAAAAATGTATATGTGCGTGACAGCAGTGGATCATGCCAGCTATTGACGTAATCATAGCCAGATATCAAGCTAACGATAAGATATCTGCGATCCAGCAGTCCGCCATGTCAACTATTAACGTAAAAGTAGAAATATATCAATTTCACGTTGATATATGTGTGTGCTAGCAGTCCACCATGCCAGCCATTGACGTATTCGTACAAACATATCACTCTCCTGATGATATCACTGTCAGCAGTCTTCCATGTCAGTTATTGACGTAATTGTCTACAGATATCAATTAAATGATGATACCTCTACGTACCAGCAGTCTGCTATATAAAGGTAATAACAAAATTACCGAACTCCGAACAATCTTACGAAGGGAAAGTCAAAACTCATAAGTATATAAACAGACAAAACCAGTACTGGATGCCACATATCAAGGTAATGATGATATATCTGGTTAGTAGCAGTCTGCCATGTCAGTAATAATAGTCATATGATGTCAAGATAACGATTATGTCTCTGCATGCCAGCAGCCAGCCATGTAAGTTATTGACTTAATGGTAGCCAGATACCAAATGTGAAATCACAAGCAGTAAATCTAAGGATAAACAAGATAAAAGGAACAAAAAGACAAAATTGTCGACAAAACACTACATATAAACCTATATATTGAGCAACACGATCTCAACTCTAAAATTAAACTAAGAAATGACTGTACAAAAATATCAACATGACTACAAAGAATAACGCCGAAAACATGACTACAAAGAATAACGCCGTAAACACGACTACAAAGAATAACGCCGAAAACATGACTACAAAGAATAACGCCGAAAACATGACTACAAAGAATAACGCCGTAAACATGACTACAAAGAATAACGCCGAAAACATAACTACAAAGAATAACGCCGAAAACATGACTACAAAGAATAAAGCCGAAAACATGACTACAAAGAATAACGCCGTAAACATGACTACAAAGAATAACGCCGAAAACATGACTACAAAGAATAACGCCGAAAACATGACTACAAAGAATAACGCCGAAAATATGACTACAAAGAATAACGCCGAAAACATGACTACAAAGAATAACGCCGTAAACATGACTACAAAGAATAACGCCGTAAACATGACTACAAAGAATAACGCCGTAAACATGACTACAAAGAATAACGCCGAAAACATGACTACAAAGAATAACGCCGAAAACAACAGCAAATCTGACAAATGAAAATGTTTATTTCTAATCCTGTGTACCATATGCTCTCAGTTTTCTGGATTGTCCATTTTTGATTTCCCCTTCGGTTTCTCTGACTTTTATTTAAGATCATTCTTTTATTATTAGTAAAAGGAAGGCAGTAAACAGGATATTAGTTCTTGACGGACTAAATTGAAGTCAAATGTAATACTATGTGTTCATTGGTTCACAAAGTAGACAAACAAGATTTTAGAACAATCAAGAACACTTGTAATAGGAGGAAATGTAGTGGTGAAGTTGTTGTGGAAAGTGTGTTATCAAATGACATTATATCCTTTATATACAACTACATCCGATCTAACTACATGATACAAGGAAGTTTATATACAACATGCTTCCTGATGATCGTTATTACTTAATACAGGACAGGGATTTCTGACGTCATTACTAAATATTGGACAGGGATTTCTGACGTCATTACTAAATACAGGACAGGGATTTCTGACGTCATTACTAAATACAGGACAATGATTTCTGACGTCATTACTAAATATTGGACAAGGATTTCTGACGTCATTACTAAATACTAGACAGGGATTTCTGACGTCATTACTAAATACAGGACAGGGATTACTGACGTCATTACTAAATACAGGACAGGGTTTCTGACGTCATTACTAATTACAGGACAGGGTTTCTGACGTCATTACTAAATACAGGACAGGGTTTCTGACGTCATTACTAAATACAGGACAGGGATTTCTGATGTCATATGTCGTGGTCCTTCTTTTGTTGTCAGTGAGCTATAAGAAAAGATATGAATATTCGATGTGTTGATGTTGGTGGAATTTTTGACCCTCACTGTTTAAACTTTTATTTTGACAAGAGATCTAATGCAAAGAAGTTCCTACCACAATTTGTAGTGTAGTTCTGTGTCTGTCTTGCGTCAGATTTCAAAGAGGAGGGTGATGAAAATGTTGGAAATCGACTTGCCTTTGCAGAATAACGCTGACGTGGCGATTTAATGAAAACTTAGATATTAAATTTTGTTCGAAAGCAAGCAGGACCCGATAAACTAAAACCTAGATTACTCAAAGAACTTACTAGAAAAGTTTGAAGATACCAAAGGGGTAATCAGAAGCCATAAATCGAAGGCCAGACAAAACAAAAAATGGACAAAGGTACAATGATCTACAAAAGACTACACAGAAAACTAAATATCGAGCAGCACACAGCCCACTAATGAAACGGTCAACTCGCGTGTTTCGTAGACATGGAAATGAATGTACCCCAAAGATCTCTGTAAACTTGCAATATATGCAGGGAAATGGAAAAAAGTTTATCATCCAGTCAAATGTAACAACTCATCACTCGGTCAAATACAAGTCATTATGGATTCTACTAAGGGGGATGTAGACAGCATTTGAACACAGCAGCAACATATAATCTTATTGAAAACAGAATAGAAAGTCTATCGAGAAGACTATGCTTTGTCCTACATTCAGCTAGATACCGCACATTAAAAATTCATCAGAAAAATACTGATATATACATGTACACATGAATGCTGTGGCATTGAATCTATTATTCTTATCTAATGCATGATTTTCAGATGTCAACAGTGGTTCGAAAATTATGCATAAATGAAAATCACTGTATGTATAAATATAGCACCGAAGTGATCTTAGGCCCAAGGGAATCCTTAAGAATGTACATGCATTCACGGTGGTGGAAGACACGCTACACTACACACACACTACCGAGTAGATGGGGTTGTCTGTAAAGGACGGAATGAGATTCGGCGATTTGATTGGATCAAATTTAATTACATGTACATCCTTCATGGTCCAATCGAGTGATAAAAAGAAGCCAAACAGCTTTGTCTAACAATCAGACAAACATGGAAAGGTAAATGAAAACGTCTATACAAAAGCCAATATGACGTTTGACTTCTTACTTCCACACCTTTGCATCAATTCGACCTCCGTTAAGGAGCACGATTATAAACCTCTAACATGATCATCACTTAGCTATGCTTGTTCTTTCCAGGAACACTACAATAAAGGTAAAATCATACAATTCGGAACGGTTAAGCAGAAGGCTGCTATTTATAAATGCATGATCTTTCTCGTTACGCATTGCAAGTTGGCTCATAAGGATTTGATATTCAACTGTAGTGTTGATTTCTTATTATATTCATCAGTAGCGAAAGCTCATAAGGATTTGATATTCAACTGTAGTGTTGATTTCTTATTATATGCATCAGTAGCGAGAGCATATTTCGCTCAATTATCATGTATATTGGTACCGCTCCAATTAGCACATAGACTGCTGTATTTGCTACTTGGTTTGATAGGCCTTGGAGTTGTCTGAGTAGCTTCCTTTGCATTATTTTCATCTGCTCCATTTCTTTTTTCTTGATTGGCATTACTTCTAGTCCATACAGAATTTTAGGTACGGCATATACTTTCCAGAGATTGTGGGATATAAGAGGTGAGAAATCTTTTCTTAATTGAAGTCTTGCCCCCAGCATGCCATAGATTGCTGCTCTTCCTGATTTCAGTTTTTCATCAATATTAATTGAATTCTTCTTATTTCGTGAAATGCCTATGTTTTGTACATGTGCTTTTGCTGACCTTACAGTCACCTATGTTAACTTTCCTTTCACTACTGGTATTATAGCATATGAGGTCTTATTTCTGTGGGTTGATTTTCACAAGATCTCTCCGAGTATGGTGGTATATAATGTCCATAATACTCTGGAGTTCACATTCAGAATGCTAGAGTATGAGTATGCACATGTAGGTGTAGCAACGCTTATTGTTCCTAAATGACTGCCTAGGCCACCTTCTGTTACGCTGTCCAATATTGCATTGTTGTAGCATTTATATAAAGATGTTGAGAGTTTTTCTCCTTGTTGTATGCCCTGGTTGATATAAATATTTTCAGACAGATGGTTGTCCCATTTTACTTGGGTGGTAATTTCTCTGTACATATTCCGTAATAATACCCACATGTCGCCTTTAATACCATTATGATATAGTTTGTTGAAAAGGATTTCATGATTGAGCTTATCGAAAGCTTTTTCTGCATCAAGGGTTAATAGTAATAATTCATCGTTATTCAGTGACAAAAATCAACAACTTTACAAAGGTTCCCTGATATGAGCATGCGCATAAAAAATATTTATATTTCCGTCCAAGGTAAGTCGATTGGTAAAATTCAAAACTATGAGGTGCTTGAAGGGATGTATTGGACTACATAGAAATAATCTGACAAAAACAAGAAAAAAATGGTGACAATTAGTCCTAAATAGAGAAAACCCTGTTCAAAGTCTAAATAATATGGAACTGGATGTGTTTCTTATGATTCATCATGCTCAATGTAATATAATACACTTCCATCTCCCGGGTCTTCAGGATCACATTATTATATCTCCTCCCTATCTTGTGAACGCACTGAGTTCCATTGTCACTCATAAACCATTTTGTATTGGTCAACGTCTTCATGTGCTGAAGCAAGGATTTCCTTGGCTGAAGTCAATGAACCAGGATGGAATTCTAAAAAAATAAGACATTGATACAATTTGGAAGAGGACTTGAGAATTACTTAAACACAAGGACTATTTGATAGCACTAATGTGCCACTTAGATATACTAGCAGAACCAAGGATATATCATCCAGACAGTGCATAGGTACCCGATTTGTGGACCCCCTTTTTTTAAATTGTTTAATTCATCACTTTTGTGGGACGTTTTCATTATAAACAGTGTTGAACAACTTCAAACATTATCAAAAACTCAATCCGTGATCAATACAAGTTCATTTCTAAAAACACTCGATCCTCTAATCTATATTATATTGGGATCGAGGGTTTTTGTGTTTTTAGAAATGGGCTTATATCGATCTCGGATTGAGCTTTTGGTAATGTTTGAAGTTGTTCAACACTGTTTATAATGAAAACGTCCCACAAAAGTGATGAATTAAAAAAAAAAAAAAAAAAAAAAAAAAAGGGGGGGGGTCCACAAATCGGGTACCTATGAGACAAGTGATCATCTACTACACTCAAGACTTCTTCTTTGTACCACGTTAGTGACACAGACAGATTTGACATCTTTCTTGAAGCAACATAACTTAAATCTTAGGATCTTAGGAATTTCTTTCAAATTCCATAGCAGTGTACTTCCGCCAGCTGTTGGCTTCCGGTTTATTTCTTGTTGCGTAGAAATGTGGGAGGTCGCGATCGTGACCTATGAAAATCAGAGGATGTTATTTTCTGGAATGACTTGTGTGTATCAACAAATCATTGATGTTGTTGGTTCAGATGAAGGAACAACGTGTTGATATCTTTTTAATCCACGAAACATCTAGATTTCAGATAATACCAGACATGGCCGCCAGTATTCGAGAATGTCTTAACGGCACTTTATATAGGATATTGGACAGCTATAAATTATCATCTGCAGGGTTAGATGTAGATACAGAATCTGTACCTTTCTATCTCGAGTACACATGTAACCATGTACACATGTAACCATCTGCAGGGTTAGATGTAGATACAGAATCTGTACCTTTCCATCTCGAGTACACGTGTAACCATGTGGAATCATCTATAGTACACGTGTAACCACGTGGAATCATCTCGAGTACACGTGTAACCATGTGGAATCACCTTGCTACCATGGAGAACAGATTGACTTGGTGTGTGAAAGACATGGAGAGAGTCTATCTTTGGAATCGTTCAAATTGTGGTTTGTTGATAGGGTACAAATGTATGTATATACGAAAATACAATATATCTTGTACGGGAAATGGGTGTCGGATATCACAAAACATGGGAGTGGCTAATGGGTATTACAATCGTCCGACCCGAGTATATGAAAAGCTTAAAGATCTCAAAATGGGTTATGAGATATTGTCAATCGAACGACAGACTAATCAATGATAAAACGAAAAATGACAAAATGACAAACAGTGAAATGTTAAACACTACAGAGAAAAAATAAAGATTGAACCCCTTAGCGTAAGGTCCCATGAAATGATTATAGTCCAGAGCCAAGTGTTAATATATACCAGCTACATTAACCTCACCAAATAAGTGCGGGTAAACTCAGCTTCACCGGAAGGGAAGGGAGTTCTTGCACTAGTAATCCCCAGTATCTATAGAAATATTGTTTTGATACCTAACACATGTATATTGATGGCCCGGGTGGCTCAATGAGTTAGGTAGTTGGATTACCTAACAACTCATACAAGCCTATCACCAATACGGCGTGGGTTCACACCCAGCTTTGTAAATTACAAAAAGGGTGCACTCGACTCGCAGACACAAGTGATAAAGGTTTACCAGTTGCTTGCCCATGGTCGGTGGTTCTCTCCGGCTTCCTCCACCACTAAACCTGGTCGCCATGATATAGTTGACATTGCTGAAAGTGACATTAAACTCAATAAATCACAATCATATATCATCCTTGATGTACGGCTGTCATTGGAATGAAAAGACGATCATTGTATGTCCTTTTGTCCTTTTGGTCATTGTATCTTCTCTCCTTCCATTTACAGCTTCAGATTACCCCTTTGATATCTTCAAACTTTTCTCAAAAAAATAATAATAGCATTAAGAGTCTACACCTGTTTGAATATGATACTACGACAGAAAGTCGACCAGGAATTGCTCCTGCGCCAGAATTACTGATGAACATTATTGTGCAGCAAAATCTATCACTTGAAAAGTGTAGATAGTTTTTTATGTAATTTAGAGAAAAAACAACATTTTGGGTGGTTGTCTCTTTTAGCTCAATTTTACATTTTACGTTCTTAATTGAATATGACCGTTCTTAATTTAAAATGAAATTCTTTAATTTAACAAGGTTTTTCTTAATTATTAAGAATTGGAGTAGGAAATTAAGAAAAACATTCTTCTAGTGTAGTCTTACAATAAGTATGATATATAATATGTTAATATAAGATAAATAGAAAAAGTCATTTAATATTAAAATCAAATATAATATACAAAATATCATTCATATTATATAAAACAAAACAATAATATTCAAATTATATATACAATAACAGGGGCGGATCCAGGATTTGAAGTCAGGGGTGCGCACTTACAAAAATTGCGCCGAGCGGAGGGAGGCGCGAAAAATTTTGGGGTATTTCGTGTGAAAAATTACGATTTTATGCAAAAAAATCATATTTTTTCCAATTTTAGGGGGGGGGGTGCGCGCCGGATGCGCCCCTGAATAAAATAATCCTATCGCTGGTCTCTTTTAGCTCAATTTTACATTTTACAATTGATATCTCAATAAACAGAGTACACTTATGTTTGCAATATGTTTGTTGGAGGTTTCATAAAGAATCTAAGGGAGAAACATTTCAAAATCAAACTTAAATATGTTCAAATCTTTGGTCTGATTCAACCCACCATTTCTTTAGAAATGCCTGTACCAAGTCAGGGTCATTACGGTTTTCACAGTTTTCCGGTTGTTGACTGATTTTGTCAGTTTATATACTTATGAGTTTTGACTTTCCCTTTATAAGATTGTTCGGAGTTCGGTAATTTTGTTATTACCCTTATGTAACTCACTGGTATCCTATCAACAGGAAAAGCAATAAAACATATGTTGGGTGACAGTAGCAGATTTTGGCAATCCTGTATAGGCCCTTTGGCGTACTTGCTCCATAAACTTTTTAAATTATTTGCTTTCCAACCTGATGAAGGTTATTCCAGAAACACGTCGTGCACTAAATTTAATATCTACGTTTTTATTGGCATAATACAAAAATAAATTATAACAAACATTGATTGACAAGTATACACTACTCATAGAATAACAAAACACGCCCCTTTTTGACGCCTTCAGGCCTCTTGACATTGGCTTCCCAACCTTATGACATTGAGAGCACCTTATGAAGATAATTCCAGAAACTAAATTTAATATCTACTATTTTATTATAAACCTTAAAACAAATCCGAAGCTATATTATGGTGTCAAACCACCAATTAATTTCTTTAAGGTTTTCTTCTAAATTTGTGTTTTTTCGAGCCTACCTGGTCATTTTATCTTAAGCTTAACCTTTCCAAGACCATATATTTTCTGAAACGTACATGATTCCTCTACGTTCTGTCAAAATATCAGGACATGTTTAAAATCTTGCAGTGAAATGCCATGCTACGGAAAGCACCTACTTTAAAAATAGCTCGGTCATCCCCAAGAAATTCAGTATTTATAGGTCATGCATCAAATCCTCCATAGAGGTATTAAAATACAACTAAATCCATCAAATTTGGGCTCAAAATAATCCCTATTTATTTAACTTCAATTATCAATTTTAATTAGTCCATTCCATTCAGTAGTTTTCACAATACTACAAAGTGAAAGGAACTTTTTTCTTGAAAAGGGACTACTTTCGTATATGTTCCAAGCTCTGATTGGTGAATTAGTGGTTTGACACCTTATGTGCCCAGTATTGTGTTGTTAAAATGTCAATCATATTATTGATTTTGATGGTGAAAACATCGTGACGAGAACAATATTACTGGCAGCTTTGGGTCTCTTATATAGAAATTAATATGACTAAAATCCTTACAAGCTATGTACAAGTTTATTCTGTGCTATGAATCATTGCCTAGGTTTAGTCATATAGACATTAACATATTCTGAAACATATGCACGTTGGCTTAACAAAACGAGAACTACGACAACAATCTATCATATTATGATCGACAAACTTCTAGATAATATAACGACCATTTAACTTGAAGGGGGGGGGGGGGGGGGGTATGTTTTTTTTTCTAAAAAAAATATTCTGATTCCCAATGTTGCTGAAAAAAATATTCTGATTTTGGTGGAAAAAAAAAATAATCTGATTCAGAGTTTTTGTCATATAACCTAATGTTAAATTCTGAAAAAAAAAATTCACGCATTGCGCGACAAAAAAAATAAATATTCTAACTCTTGTGTTGTCCGAAAAAAAATTTCTGAACGAAACAAAAAACCATAACCCCCCCCCCCCCCCCCCCCCCCTCCACCTTCAAGTTAAATGGTCGGTCCCTTATGATTGAGAAACTTCTAGATAATATAAAAAAGGCTAATACATATGAAAATCAAATATAATATAAAAGTATAAAAATAAAAAAAAATATTCAAATTATATCTACAGTAAATATATCACAGTAATTTTATTGATTCCTTATACATCGAAATAATCACCAAATAACAGATTTTAGCATTGTTAAAGATAAAACAACTTGACAAATGGCATTCTGGATACATAGACAATCAAAATGATATTAGTTTTATTTACTGTATTTAATCAAACAAACATTGGTGTCATTGTTTGGTATACCACTGCCATAATAAACATGATAATAAAACAAGCTCTTCAATACTTTTTTCTGTTTTATCACACTGTCAACAACAGTGTATATACATCATAGAGGACAGCTTCATTAGCGAAGGAAACTGAGTAATCTTACATAAATGACGACTGGAGAAGACAGAGAAAATTGAGCATACCGAGACTACCACATCCCAGAGAGAGGAACCTAATGTAGACCGACAATACCACGTGACCTGAGAGAGAGGAAACCGGAGTAGGACGAGAGTACCATGTGACCTGAGAGAGAAGAAACCGGAGTAGGACGAGAGTACCATGTGACCTGAGAGAGAGGAAACTGTAGTAGTCTGAGAGTATCACGTGACCTGAGAGAGAGGAAACCGGAGTAGGACGAGAGTACTACGTGACCTGATAGAGAGGAAACCGGAGTAGGACGAGAGTACCATGTGACCAGAGAGAGAGGAAACCGGAGTAGGACGAGAGTACCACGTGACCTGAGAGAGAGAGGAAACCGGAGTAGTCTGAGAGTACCACCGACCTTCTCTAAATCTGTATATGGCTGGATCAAGATTTGAGGAATAACAGTAAACCGTGCAGTTAATTCAACATAACTGACGTTACATAGAGAAAAACAATGGCTACCAACAAAGTAATATATGAAAAGATGAAGTAATTCTGATGATTATGATTAATTAATATTGTGAAATATATACCTAAATATAAACAATGAGTCATTTAATATAAAAATCAAATATAATATACAAAATATCATCCATATTATACAAAACAAAACAATAATATGCAAATTATATGTACAATTAAATAAAAAAATATTACCAAAAGCATATTTAATCATAAGTTGTTGAAAGAGGCAACAAAATTAAAAGCTAAAAATTGGTTATAGTCTTACAATAAGCATGATATATTTATATATTGTAGCATAAATACACATTTTTCTTTTGATGTTTCCATGCAGTAATCAACTTAAAAATAGTGAACTTTTACAAACCATGGTCTAACATGAAGATCTTGATGTTATTCCATGATTTTGACATCATAGATCTGTCAATCATGTAATTTCTGTTACAAATCATATATACCATGAATCTTACTCATGAACTTATTTTAATCAACTCATCCTTTGGATTCGTTGGTTTAAATAAGTTAATTTGTAAGATCCATGGTATATATAATACATAATGTTGTGTTAGCAATGACTATGCCAATATAGTGGTCAGGGCTGAAGACATAGTGCAGGACCACTATATGGCATAGTCATTGCTAACACAACATTATTATTATTATTATGCTGACTGTTATATGTAGACAAAATATATTGAGAACTATTACAATAAAGGAGGTCCTGATATTGGTGACTAATATATTGGATCAGATAGTCTTGAAAATGTGAGAATATTCTTTGTTTCATTTAAGGCTTTACAAATATAAAGTTTGAAATTTAATTAACAACAATAACAAGTATTAAAAAACAGTAACATGAATAATAAAGCACTTAGATGACTATGATAGATTGACAGATTGGATCCGCCCCTTGCACGTGGACTAGCTATATATAGCTTGACAGACAGCTGAAAAACCCAACCTTCCCCGCATGAAACTGGCATAGTAGATGTACTATTTTCGCATAGTATATCAACGCTACATAATTCTTTGTGATATATGCCAAAATATCGTATGAACTTATATTACAGAAAGCATAATAAAATATGTTAGTATAAGATAATTGGAAAAAGTTGTTTAATATTAAAATGAAATATAATATACAAAATAACATCCATATTATAAAAAACAAAACAATAATATGTAAATTATATGTACAATAAAATAATCCTATCATTGATTCTGTAGATACAGTCAAAACTGCCAATGTGGTCACCTCTATTAAGCAGTCACCTGTATTAAAAGGTCACCTTTTTATTGTCCTGTCATAGAAATTTTCATATACAAATGTAAATTGAACCTCTTTGAAGAGGTCACCTGTCTTAAAAGGCCACTTGCCACTTTTTCTTTGTCCCAAAGGTGATGCCCTTAATACAGGTTTAACTGTACATGATACATCAGAAAGCTGACTAAATGAAGAGAGTTTTCTCATTTACTGTATAAATATTAATGATGATAAAACATTGGTACAATAGTAAGCATGTACCTGATCTAATGGGTAATCAAACAAAATGTCCCATACGATTTGATATAAACAAGAGGAAATACAAAATTTTAAGTGAATTTCATATTTTATTTCAAATCCAAACCTTTTCCTTGAATAGGCTTTGTGACATTTCTTGCAACTCGTTTATTTTAATCAATTCAAATTTCAGGTTTTTAGATCTTTCATGACGGCTGAACCAATGTCAAATTATATTTAGGATACTTCTAATGTGATTTTATTAATTTGAAAATGTGAAAAAAGTGGTCTGGGGATAAAAATAATGTATACTAAAATGAACAGCTAGTGATATATAACTTTATGATTGGTCTTATAATAAAAGGAAAAATAAACAAATACCACAAAATCAACTAGAGGTCCCTCATTGATACATAAATGGAATAACGTAACTGTCCACTACGTGGGACTAATACCCCTCCGCGTCCCCATCATCTTAATTGAGCCAAAACATATTTGGAACACAACTTTTAGACTCATATTTCTGGGAAAACTTGATGGACCAGGATATACTACTAATGTGCACATCTTCATATTAGGATCTTGCAATGAACAACGTTTCATGAACTTCTGATTAATCATGTAGGAGAATTTGTGATGACAAAGTGCATACTGAATTGTCTCAAAATTTCTACGTCCAAAGAGGCATAACAGGGGTAAAACTCAATGGACAATAAAATCCTTTATACTGCAAAGTTCACACATCATGATCTTAAATTCCACAAAGATTGGTGGAAATCGGACAAAAGATGTGGAAGTTGGTCCAGACAGACAGACAGTCTGACAGGCCGATACCTATGTACCCCCTAAACTATGTTTGCGGGGAGGGGAGGTATAAAAATATAAACATTTATTATATTACACCATAACAGTAGGATTATGTGAAAACAAATTACAGGTATTCCCCATAGAATTTAAAAATGACATTTTGAAAGACATCAAATTATTAAATTAACAATACAATCTTGAATATCTGTTTGACATGGGTCATAACACTTATATAACTTGTGCCCTATCATTCATTTTGAACAATCTACATACAAATCAAATTATAATTAATTAATATTGTGAAATATATACCTAAATATAAACAATGAGTCATTTAATATCAAAATCAAATATAATATACAAAATATCATCCATATTATATAAAGCAAAACAATAATATGCAACTTATATGTACAATAAAATAATCCTATCATTGATTGTGTAGATACTTGATACATCAGAAACCTGACTAAATCAAGAGAGTTTTCTCATTTACTGTATAAATGTTAATGATAATAAAACCTGCTCTAATGGGTATTCATGATTTGATATAAACAAGAGGAAATACAAAATTTTAGTTTCAAATCCGAACCTTTTTCTTGAATCGGCTTCGCTATGTTTCTTGCAACTCGTTTATTTTAATCATGTTATCAATTAAAATTTCATTTTTTTTCTTCTTTCATGACGACTGAACCAATGTCAAATTATATTTAGGATACTTCTAATGTAATTTTATTAGCTTGAAAAATGTGGAAAAAGTGGTCTGGGGATAAAAATTATGTAACCAAACCTCCATACTAAAATGTCCATCACTTGATATATTTCTTTATGATTGGTCTTATAATAAAAAGAAAAACCAAAAAATACTAGTCGAAAAAGTTCCCAAATAAGAAAAATAAAACATTTATTATATTACAACAGATCAGGAAGAATATGTGAAAACAAATTACAGGTATTCCCCCATAGAATTCTATGATGAAATTTTGAAAGACATCAAATTATTACTATAGTGAAACCTGTCCAAACCAAAACCTGAGTAAACCGAAAACCTGCCTAAACCAGACAGACTTTACAGTCCTATCTACAGTAAAACCTGCCTAAACCAGACAGACTTTACAGTCCTATCTACAATAAAACCTGCCTAAACCAGACAGACTTTACAGTCCTATCTACAATAAAACCTGCCTAAACCAGACAGACTTTACAGTCCTATCTACAATAAAACCTGCCTAAACCAGACAGACTTTACAGTCCTATCTACTAAAAGTCTATGTAATTTGAATCTGTGTAAACCAAACTCCTGTCTAAACTGAACAAATTCTTCACACCTAAAGGGGTTCAGCTTAGACAGGTTTTACTGTATAACAATACATTCTTGAAAATCTGTTTCACGTGAGTAACATACCTCTTATATAACTTTTACACAATTGACATAAATTATGAATACATTTTTATTCCTTGAATACTAATTGTCGTTGGTTAAATCAAACCATTGAATTAAGTGAACAATGAAAGGCAAAATCAACAAGAACAATCATGTACAAATATATAAACCACCAATTCAGATGTCAACGAATATCTCAATTCTCATCAATCCACGAAAATTGACATAAACGAAAATAAATGACACCACATCCACAGTATTGATGAAGATGATATATTGAAATATATGACAATTCTACAACAAATGTCATAAATAATGTTAGGGTTATGGTGTTTAACACCACTTTCAGCAATATTTCAGCTATATAATGGCGGTCAGTTTTATTGGTGGAGGACATCAGAATAACCAGGAAAAATCACTGACCTGCCACAAGTCACTGAGAAACTTTATCACATAATGTTGTATCAAGTACACCTCGCTATGAGCGGGATTCGATTTCACACTTTTAGACTTTAGTGGTGATGGGGACCGATTGTGTAGATAGTTGTAAATCCAACTACATGTATCATGCGATCACGAACATGATGGTCCCTATTATAATTCAGTATTATATACCGGGTATATACAATGTATGTACACCCAACACATTTAATACACAATATTCAAATCACCTTTCAGTTAAACCATAATAACATATATAAACTATAAATAGAAGTTACTGAAAATGAAGGAAGAAAAACGTGTAGCAACGTTTTTACTTTAAAGTGAGCAAGGTTGTGGCCTTTCTAACAATTATTCCAGCAAGTCTTATGGTTTCCCTGGCGTCGTCCTCACTGTACAAATCTGATGGAGTTCTTGGATAGAACACAGGTCTTGGATAGCGCATTCTTGTATAGTCGCCTACACGTCGTTCAAGTTCTTGGGCTGCTTGCTTTAAATCTGGATGATTCAGAGCTATTGGCGTCATCAGAGAATGACATTTGGTGGCTTTTGTAGAATCTATGGAAATTTGAACAGCCTTTAAAGCTTTCTCTGCAGCCTGAAATCATAGTAGAATAATAACATAGCATATAACACATGCAGACAGCACATATCTTTTACATTTAACGTAATGCAGCATGACTATTTACTAGGCAAGAAGTGTCTTCCGATATAAACTCCATATGCTTTTGCTTGTTTGCTCGATGGTCTTTGATGCCACTTTTAGCAATATTTCAGTTATATCGTGGTGGTCATTTTTATTCCTGAAGGAAACAGGAGGACCAGAGAAAACCACCTACCTGTCGCGCAAGTCACTGACAAACTTTATCACATAATGTTGTACACCTCACCCTGATCGAGATTCGAGCTCACAACACCAGTGGTGATATGCACTGATTGCATAGGTAGTTGTAAATCCAACTACCATACGATCATGGCCTCATAACTCGCTATGCAAACATTTAATTGTATATATACATGTATATATATGTTGACCGTGACCTTCTAAAAAAAGAAATTCCAATGGTGAAGTAACAAATATCAGCATTCATATCATGCCGCAATCTAATTTATAATTCATCTACAAAACTGTCCATCACGCACAGGAAATAAACATTGATGTTGTGTTCTTTTGAATGATGTCTTATTCCAGAAACGCGCTGTACGCAATAGTGAATTCGATGTGCGCAACTTGCATTACTATTACTGGATCGATACCTCTGCTAGTCTCCGAGGGTACCATCCACCAAGTATTCAGTATCATGGCTTCTTTTATATTTATTATTATATTAAAATTACTGTTCCTAGATAATGTATTATTATCTAAACTGGGTTTCTTCTCCCATATGATTTGGCTATTCTGTTTACACTCTTTGCTCCCAAACACTTTAAAATCGTTTGGTTGTCTAATCTTTAGATTTTTAAGCCTACAAACGTCTAGAAACACGTTTTGCACACTAAATTTGATATCTACGATTTTATTAAAGATCTTGTTTTTCATTTTATTACCGTCTTTTTCCCCCTATTTCTTTATTGCACTACAGGCACAATATATCATACAAGTGACAGTTATTATATTTAAATCATAAAGAAAGTTTGCTAATAATTCTACTACTCACATAGCACCCAATATTTTTTACTACCTTTTGCATATTTATGTAATAGGTAAAAAAAAAACATACCTGATGACTTGAAACACACACCCAGTTATAGGATTCCGATGTCGCCACTGTCATCAGTGACTTGGCAGCAGTAAGATCATTCTTAGCCTGTGTGAGCCACACTTTTGCCATTTCTGGTTGGGGAGTTGGTCGGTTATCATCCTCCCAATTGCTCCAAGAAGGATATCTTGTTTCACGTCTCACTCGATCTGCAAATTCCTCAGGATCGAAAGTAGGGTACGCTCCATGTTGGGAAGCGTTACCAGATGTGTTATTTGCTTTGCGAACGTAGTCATCCCATTGCCGCCTATATCTTTCCCTGTTATGCCTATCACCATATCGTTTTCTATATGACGGAATCTTTGTACTATCAATATTTCCTGATTGTAGACGCTTTGCGAAGTTGATAATATGCTTTGTTATCTCAGTACATAACTTGGAGTTTTGGTTTTTATCTGGATGCCAACGCAGTAGTAATCGTTTATAAACTCGTCTAAAATCATCTGAGCTAATGTGCCATGCATCTACAAGTGCTTCTTCTATTTCTTGGAAAATTGCAGCTTTATCTTTTTCAGTGTATACCCTCTTTTCACCTGTATACAAACATGTCTCTAGAGGGTTCCCAGCTGTGGAACCTCCATCAGTACTGCGATGTCGTACAATTATATACAATCGTAGGGATCTAACATCCATTGTTTGTCCGTCACCAATATCCACCTTATATAATGGGAACGGATCTTCATCGGTCGATAGACAATCAACAATTTTGACATAAATATACACCGCAGCCTTTCCCTGCTCATCCTCATCGTCATCATGTAAATTATCAAATACCTCGAATACAGCATAGTCACCAGATGAAAATTGTACAAGTTCTTGAACTAAAAACTGCAAACATTCTCGTGGTACCGGTGTACCTGGAGATGGTGCCCAGGAATTGTCAACTGGTATATAATCAACAGGTCGAACATCAAGATCGTCGAGCAAATTTGACATTTCTTCTGCTGTAGAATTATGATTTGAGATTACTGCTTGTATATGTTTCATTTGTGCCTTTTCCTGACATAAAGTGTTAACAACAGATGCAATATGGTGAAGATACCTTGCAATCCATTTTGTAATATCCAAATCACTCATTGTAATAAAAAATATATTCTTTGTTCTTAAATGATAACATGCTTTATCTTCAATGCTTGATTCGATTCGTACATTTTTGTGTACTAATATGGTTCGAACTAACTGAAGGGCCACAACTTTAATTGACTTCAGACTTGCTGTAATGCTATCAATAACTTCGTTATCAAGATTTACAATCTTTTGTTCTGATTTTATCAGCCGAATCATGCAATGCACAAAGATGTTACTTGTCAGAAATGCCTCTAGAGCATCTGTAACTTCCCAATAGACTTTGTTTTCAGATATAATTAGTTCCTCCTCAACTACAGAGCTCAGTTTTTGTAGTTTACATCTATCTGGGAGCATAGATAAACATTTATCAACATCTAAACCGGCCTCCTTGAAATGATCAATGTTAGCTAAAAATTTGATTTCATCATGTTGTTTTAATCTTTTTTTCCAATCATGTCTGTCACTAAAAATTAAATCAGATGAAGGATGCAAGGTTTTCTCTTCACTCAACAAGTAACATATAGGTATAGTCATAGTTTCTTCATCTTGACTTGACTTGTTTTGTAACAACGTAAGCATTCCCCGTACTGCCTTCTCTGTTTGCTGCAGTTCATCGGCATGAAGTTGTAAATCTTGTGCTTCTGTCTTCACGCTGGACAAGACACGAAGATAATGATCTAATGTTATTTGGTTGGTTGCACCTAATCTTCTGAATATTTCAAAAAACTCTTCATATTTTTCAGATGCAAGCATTAAGTAAGGTTCAATTTCAATTGTCTGTGGTTCTTTTAAAACCACATTGGTAGCCTTTAAGAACAAGTGTCTCTCAATAATATGAACAACTGGGATATCTGCAAGCAAATGCTTTAATTGATTTGGTTCATTTTCTAATATATCTCTTAGATATCTATATATTTTTGTCATGACGTCATTTATAAACTTGGATTCTGTCTTTAGCTTTCCATTTTGTAGTGAACCACACACATTTTCGATATGAATTCTCAGATTATCTGTTGTAGGGTTAATCTTAATTTGCAGTCTTTCTTGCAGCAGTCTTTCTTGCTGTCTTCCTTGGAAGATGAATTTGTCCGGAACTGCATAGGATGGCAAAATATTATCTGTTGTCCATGCTAAAACAAAGTCTTCATGACGAATTGATCCAATGAAAGGTACAAGTTTATTGCTAATAAACTGTGGATAGATGGTGTGAAAATTGTCCTGAACGACAAATGGCATGATAAATTTAATCTTGTTGATCTGGGAAAGGAAATCCACATCATCTGTAAGATCTTTCCGTGAGAACAGATGTCGTACTAATTCTTTGGATTGTGATATTGATTTGTCACTTAGACCATTCTTCTCTATTTGACGCGCAAATTGAATGAATTTCTCTTGACATACATTGAGTTTCATACCAGCTATAATCATAAATTCTTTCCATATTTTCAGATTGAAGGGAAAAGGTGGAAAAAGCGATTGAGGACATAAATGTATAAAGACAGTATTGTGTGGGCTGTAAAATTCACATGCCTTGTTGAATGTTCCTCCTATCTGTGGTATAAAATGTAAAGCTCTAAGCTTCTCTATCAAGCGCTTACTTTTGACTTTGAGTATCAAATCTCTAATGAATTTCAGATGATAAATATGTGCACTTCTCGGTAAATGTTGAAAATATTTCATGACAAAAGCTATGTAAAATTCAGTTAAGGGATGTTCATCTTCTTGGCTGTTGCAAATATGAAAGCTTAACGATTCATAAATGGTTTGATGATATTGGTTATATTTAAGGAGTCTAAAATTTATAGCTTGAGCAATTTCGTCTAGCCCATCCAAAACAAAATGACTAGTGCATGTAACGTCGACTACTAGTACACGGTCCACTCCCTCCACATCACAAATAATGTCATTTATAGTTGTAAACAGTCGTAATAATCTCATTTCTCTCCACTGTGATTGCAATATATCACTTGTAAAGAAGGTTAGGATTATGTCGCATTCATTTGTAGAAAGGTTGTGATTCACAATATAATTTTTGTGATAAACCAAACACTTCGCCAATTTATCAGGTTTCATTCTTGAGGCTACGAATGTGTGAAGGTGCTTTGAATTCTTGTTGTAATGGCAGACTGTTGGCAAGGAAAGTTTTTTCAATATGTTGTTCATGGATATGTCTTCAGCTAAATCCATTTGAAAGCTCTGAATATCGACCACTGTGTATGCCAAACTAGATGATACCAGGGTAGGTTCTCGGTCATACCACAAACAAGGAAAAAAACACCAATTATACAATTCAGGTATATCAACATCTGTGGTATCGAGATATCTCCATAATGACTTAATCCACTCTTTGTGTGGTAATTGTATTTGTTGTTCGTTCCAGATCACTGGGCCTTGCTGCTTGTATATTTTGGGGTTTATTGTATCACCTAGCAACATAAGGAATGTGTTCAAGTCAAACATTTTGAATAGTGACTTAAACTGCCACAGATGGCTAACAAATTTTCTATGAATGAAATGTTCGTTTGAGCCTGGTAATAACGTACAAAATGAAGACAGAATAAGATTTGTAGTAGCTGATAAGGTAACTAGAACATTTCCGTTGGTCACAACCAATGGTGCTTCTATCAAATCAATGCATTGAATGTTTGATTTTTTCATGCAAAATTTGAGAATGCATAACAGTCTGTCCGACGTCTTGAATATTGTTCGCTCTATAGGAATGTTAACGCTATCGATACGACATTTATCTATATTGTTAGTATTCCAGGATTTTAAAAAATCCAAAACATAATCTGGCGAAACTTGTTCAATGACAATACATCTTGGTTTATTATGCTCAGTTTGATCAGTTGTATGGCTTTCATCATGACTCGTCAAGCAACAGTCTGAAATGCTCTTATATATCCATGGAGGGGTACAAATCAATTTCATACCAAGTTCCACCAAAACTGTTCGTACCATATTAACATCGGAATACATGGTTTCATTTTTGCAACATCTATCATTATCATAATATGAAATTAAATCATTAAAGCATGAACCGAATGCATGACCATCGCTCATCAAAGAGGTCCAATTTAAATGTGACCATCTTCGTTTCCCCTTTCTTCCACACTGCATATCATTTTCCAAGTGAATTTCATTTTCCAAATGCATTTCATTTTCAAAGTCCATATCATTTTCCAAGTGCATTTCATTTTCCAATAACATTTCATGTGACAGAATATAAACAGGGAAAACTTGCAATTCTCGGTTGTGTATGTTTCTAAAAACTTCTAATGCAAGTTCTGTCCACATGTTACTTTTCAGTTTGGCGTAATCCGGAATATAACTGAGGAAAACATCTAAGTATTTAAAACAGCTACATCCTGTTAACATCAACGGTAAAATATCTCTAGCATAAAGGATACAATTTGCATATGAATGAGCTACTACTTCCTGTAGTAACAGTTTGTTCCAGATGTATCGAAAATCATCTTTCTGCGTCCCCCAAAATATGCTATTTCTATTGGTATGCACAGCGAAATGCCCATTAATATGACAAGGCAAGCCAGTTGAGATTGGGAGAGGTAGAAAACAGAAAGCATTGCCATCTATTTGCCTTTCTTTGTCTTCAATTTCATTACTGTTGGTAATGGTAGGAACTTGCATGGCAGTCCCACCTCTAGGTAGAAATCCAAATTCGTCATCTGCAGCAGATTGCATTATCTCATCAGGAATGGCACAGGTGTTTGGAAACCCAAACGTCTGACTTATTAACCATGTGTCTGAATTTCCCAAATTATCCACTATCTTCGCTGTATATTGTACTTCGTGAACGCTGATTTTGTCTATTCTTTTTTCATTTGACTTCAAAAGTTGTGATTCTTCTTTCACTAGCGAGATAAATTTGTCAAGGGAGTTTTCACTTGCATTATGGAGATCTTTATGTTGTAATGTTATGTCATATGTATCGGATAAAACTTCACAATCTTCCTGAATGCATGAAATACTTATCTTTTTCAATCTGGACAAAAACAAAAGACTGCTTCTCATTTGTTCTTTCATTTTAGTTAGAAATTCTATCATATCCTCTTTCATAATACTATTTGTGCTGATTTTCGAATTGCACTCTGGATCATTGGTCCTAAGAGGAAATCTGAACCATGTTCCGGTTTCTGCTGGCAATATATCCTGTAAGTATCTGTTGTAAATGTCTTCATATTTCGATTCAAATTTACAAAGCTTCATCTTCATGCCAGGTGAATCAGCTGTTGCAATAGGAACATGCCAACAGTGGGGATCAAAGACACAAAACGTTCCACCACTCGGAATTTCTGGACCACGCGCTATGAAGGATGGTACATCTGTGAGATGATATACAGCATTAAATCCTACACCAAATTGCCCGGTTTTTGTCCGATCATACAACTTGCTTCCTTCTCCCAAATTCTGAATACCTATTATATCAGCTTGTGAAAAACATGCGTTGTTGTAAACACACAGGGCCGGGCCTGTGGGGAGTGACTTGCATTTTTTGTCAAAGAACTGATCCGTGCACACTTGTCGTAAATCATAAACAAAGTGTATTTCAGTTGCCCCTGCATCATCTGCGTTCTGCAATAGTTCGTTCAATACTGAATGATCTTTTGGATAGTCTTTTAGCAGACTTTTTAACCTCGTGACAAGTTTTTCCTTTTGTCCAAATGGTAGTACGTCTGCATTGCGCAACAGGTATAAACAACGTTTTGACACAATTGCCATATCATTAATTATTTTTTGTGTTATGTCACCATGAACAATGTAAACATCATCATCGTCGTATGGGAAGTCTTTTTCGTCGTAACAGACATCGTTTACAGATCTCATTATACAATTTCTGTCAGGAATGAAAATGCTTCCTCTTTCTTGTTGAGAAATTTCAGCGTCTTCCAATCTGAGACTGTCACAAAGATTTTGTATTATATTAATTATGCACTTCGTGTTCAGTGGTGACATTTGTGTTGTCCCCACAATTTTAATGTGTTCCTGCAATACAGCTTTTATCTTGGTGCTTTTAAATGTTTCTGGAATTCCAACACATAGCCATAAATCTTCATATATTGTATATTCCTCAGGCATTTGATAAAGGTAAGGACGACATACTCCTGATAAATGCAGTGCTACTTTGGACGGTTCTATCATTTCTTTTCCTATTGCTATGATTCGCTTTGTCCAAAACTGATTAAAGTCGTTCACATGTATATTGCTTGGCTGGCCTTTTAAACATCTATCAATATATGTGTATAATTTCTTACACATGTCTTCCAATCCAACAGAGGAAGATAGATTTGTATTGGCTAGCACTAACAGCTGATCAAAAACATGTTTGGCTGTTACTTCTTGAATGCCTATAGCTGCTAAAATGTTTGGGTTGTTAGCTATTGTGACCGGATTTAAAACCAATCCCACTGATCCTATCAGCCATTTGTCAACTGAAGAGAACAAGGTTCCAGGAGACGAGAAAGCATCATGTACAGATCTCCGATCTCCTTTCCAAACCAGATGCCATTCGCTAGGTTTTGTCATGATTGGGAGAAATTTTATGCTTTTTAATTCATCCAATACATCATAATGTTTCTCCACAGATCTGTGTAGGTAAAGCATAATCTCCTTTGATCTCTTAATCGCCTTTTTACCCCGCATACATTGCAAAGTATTTGCTCGTTCTATCAATAAAGTGGATGTCATCGTATCATCCATCATTTTCATACTCAGCAATGTATGTTCATACTTGGCATATGCTGGAATTGGAAACCGGCCATCGTTTTCTGTGAACAGTGCACTTACGGACCCCTTTTCAAACACCAGATCTTTGGGCTTTCTAAGAATATTAGAGTTCTTTACATGTATACAGTTGTTTTCTTCCACAAGTTTATGCAAATTTTCGTCTTCTAGTGCTTCCATCACCAGTTCATTACGTTGTTTTTTCATTTTAGGTTTTTGCCAATAGATATTGTTAATTTGAGGAAAAAAATACTGACTAAAAAATCTGTGTTTGGAAATTATCTGACCATCTAATTTGTTGATGTTTTGTTCATCTGCTTCTTTAAAGTTTTGGTAAATCTGAGTTGGTATGTCCATCAGTATATATTTACCCTTATATAATGCCAACATACTGTTGTATGCAATCTGACCATTCTCACTTGAGTTCCTAAAATTTGGACACAAAAATAAACACCTATCTAAGGATCTGACAAATGTTTTATTTTCCACAGAACTTTTCCGGTAGAATACTGAGGCATCTGTATTCAGGATATGTTTGTAAAACGAATGGAAAAGTAAAGCAGATTCCGGACTTTCATGACGTCTTGGGTTAGGCCATAAAGTCCAATAATCTGTCTGAGTAATTCTATCAGATGATTTACAAGCAATGAAAGTTAACAGATCAATGTATGCACATTTTATAATATCTTCTAACATTGCTTTATTCCAGCTACCACTCTCGTTACTTTTGTCCTCTCTGTTAGAACGTATGATACTTTTTCTGTCAGATTCAACCATAAAACAACCATTGATGTGCAGTGACAGATCTGTTTCAAGTGGTAGTGGAAGAAAACAAAAAATATGACCGCATTTATAAAATCCTTCTGGTAACGAAGACATTCCAACAAATGATATTATTTCTTCTCTATCTCTCTTTACCGGTACCGCAACTGTTCCAATAGGTACTGCACCATTGTGTTCTAATGTCTTTGCTAATTGGTATGACTGATTGCCTGTACCCCATGACAATATCCAGGACGATCGATATTCTACCGCTTTAGTCTCTGGTAACAGTTTTTGCATTTGTCTATATACTTTGATATTAATATCAACAATTTGTATCGGCAACTTCAGTCTTGAAACCTCATCAGACTTCATTGCAGTTGTAACCAGATTTAAATAATTTTGGTCTGAACCATCATTTGGACAATAGTATGACTTGGACGTTTTGAACAAAAGTTCTTTCTCTTTATCCGGGTTTGTACTCTTTGGATGTAGATGATACACTGATATTTCTGAAACATTCTGCGTAAAGAGCATCAAGTTTGCAGCAGAGTCAACAAACGTTTTTAAAAGCTCCTTCATTTCCCTTTTTGAGTATTCTAAAGATTTAATTTGACTCTCTGATGCTTGTCGTCTGGTTCTTAAGGGTAGACGGAATAATGTCCCATCATATCCTTTTGTTGTACAGTCCCTTAAGTTGCACCCAAACATATTGTGGTATGGCTTAAACTGATTTGGAAATTCTGCTATATAGTCCTCTGTCAACGGTACCCGTATACCTGGGTTGTTCTCAAATATAAAATCTCCGAGATGATGAAGGTGTGGGTCAAACACAACAAATGTTTTATTGCTTAGAATACATGGAACATCTGTCAGGTTGTAGACTGAACAAAATCCTAATCCAAATTTCCCAATTTTATTTTTTTCCGAACTTTTTGTGTCTAAACCAAGTTTAATGAGGTTCTTAAAGTCATGATCTTTAAATACAGCATTGTTATACACAAACAAAGATTGACCTTGACATTCAATCATGCCTTTATCAAACAATCCATCTCTACAATCCAGGTTGTCTCTTTCATCATACAAGAAGCATACCTTTGTAGCTCCTGCATCATCAGCATTTTGTATTAATTCCTTAAAAACAGCAAGTCCATCAGTATAACTTTTTAATAGACTAGAAATTCTTAAGGTCATGGGCTCACTTTGGCCCCATGGCAGCGCAGTAGTATTTTGATTTAACATAAAGTGTTTTTTTGAAGATACCACTCCCAACTTTGCTGCTAAATGTATCATATCATGATGGACATAAAAAACTGTATCCTCATTGTCATCTCTATTTACATCTATTGATAAATTCATCTTATTTACATCTATTGATAAATTCATCTTATTTACTATGTTGTAATTTTGCCCTACTGCATAAATACATTGCTTAATACATTTAAAGATAAGTTGATGATCACCATTTGAAGCTATTGGAACCAACACATTTGTCAGATCAGACACATCAATGTCTAAGTCGACGATGATGGACAAAATATTAATAGCAAACTTTCTATCTTTCCTCACCAGGTTAGGCTTCACAGATGTCTTTGTTGATTGCCTATGGTTACTATTCAGACATCTAAGTATTGCTTTAAGATGTTCAGCATCGACACATTCTTTCATGCCCAAGGCGATGAATGTATCACAATAGTCTTTTACATTACTGGAAAGCTCATAAATATATGGTTCTAAATTAATGGTATTATGGCTCTCTAACTCAAGTACTACCTCATTTGAAGACTTAAATCCGCAATTGTTTGTCGGAATACATGCCAACCGGCTTAGTTTGTCTATACTTGTTTTATCTAGGACATGTGCTCTTCTTAATTCATCAATATACTTCCAAATCTCCTTGGAAATATATAAAAAGTCTGTATTTTCCTTTTGCGTATATGCCTTGATAACACACTCAAAATGTTTAATTACAAGTTCTTGAGTCGGTGGTTTAAACCATCCATAATATGTAGCTACGTGGTCAATGTTGTTCCCTATGGCAACAAGTGGGACAACTGATCCAACTAGACTCTTAAACTCTAAGCTTTTGACTTCAGTTGGTCGGTATAAGTTTTTCATTTGATCATGAAACCAACATAAATTAGATGGATACCCTTCTGACTTTCTAGAATGACATGGAACCCATTTATAATCTTGTATTCTTTTTAAAATATCATTGTTAATATTGAGAGGATATTGTGTCATATACTTGACAAGAGCTTTTGCCTTCAAGATGACTTTGTCGCTAGATGTATGATTTTGATCTATGCTTCTCGCTATTCTTATGATTTCTTCAGATATATTATCCTTGGTTTTTATCCCTAATTTCGTCATAAAATCTGTATTTGTCAATTCATATTTTTTCATAAATGACTCATCTGGAAACATGCCTTCTTCCCCATGGAGAATTTCTGTCAGAAATTGTGAAGACGGATTGTACAGGTCCTTCACTCGACATATTACTCCATCTGTAGCAAGTACAAATTTAACTTCTACAGCTTTATGTAGAACACTTTCTAGCAGAGTAGGTCTATTTTTTAGATGAATCATCATCTTTCTCTTGTCATCGAGAGAGTAATGTGTGATTGGTTGCAACATCAGATCAAGAGTTTCAGACAAACACTCACTTTCCCTTATTACTGACCCACCAAGTTGTTTCACTAAAGGTAAATGTCTTGCTAATAAAAATTTTCTTGGATAAGTCAAATCCTTTGGAAATTCACATGCTTCGAGTGATAAATGGTTTTCCTTTATTGAAACCATTTCTTCATCATGCACATTATCAGACTGTTTGAACATGTGCAGCCTTTGCAACAGTTTATGTGTATCAACTGGGATGTTCAGATAATGAAAGCCAAGGTAATCAGATAAATGTGACATTTCTTGTTTGTCACACTGTTCATTTATCGAGGTTGTGATTTCCAGCCATCGTACAGAACAGGATGCAGCTTTGAAACAATTGAGAACATTTGCAAGTATATGTTGCTTGATGTATTTGCCAATTACATCCAGGTGCGGAAATTTTATCGTCTGATGTTCCGATATAATTCGAGTACCAGATATTTTCATTATTTTTTCTAAAGAGGATCCCTGTGGGGTTTCAGTATCATTTGACAACATGTAATTTCCTTTCAGATTTAAGAATTCAAGCTTCGCTTCCTCTCTTGTACATCTTGATTGATGGATCACTGTCTTTTTTTTTCTTTTTTCCACCGTTGTTATTACTGGAATCAGTGACACACTATGAAACTGATCTAAATTGGTATACTTTCTTGATACAATGTGATCCCAAACATCTTTGATCCATTTAATTCCTAACGCTGACGATGGACCAGGTACAAAACAGCCATTTTTCATTTTGATACAATTTATATCAAGCGTTTCTTTTAACATATCCGGTAAAGCATCATTTGATAACAACCTCAGTTGGAATAATCCTGAAATAATTTATAAAAATAAGATACAACTGCCTAAATGAATGCTTGTAGGAATATTTGGTTTGTACAAATGTATATGTGGTGGATTTGACATATTAATTTTTTCAATGGAGAAAATTTTGTTGTTCACAAAGATAGAGATGGTATTGCACACGAGTTTTATTGGTCAATTCAGGACAGATTATCCCTGAATGTTCTAAATGTTTTTACATGCCTATATAAGGATCAGCAAATCTGAGAGCAGTCAGTCTTTGTGAATTGCAACCAAAGGATATTATAAGCCAATATGAATTCAATTTCATACGAAAGGTATCAAACTTCTTCCAAAAATAGAAAAGGACATTTATTCCAAGGGACTTAACTGTGAACATTCAGGCAAGTTGTAAATATATAAATTTGATTTTGTAATTGCATATTATTAGTAAATACATTTTGCTATTTCATTAAAGTACAACAACTGAATTGATTGTTGGTTGTTTCATTTTGTTACTTTACATAACAGATTAATTAAAACTATATATTAAATATAACTGATATGAAGACTCATACATCTAATAATAGTCAATGGCAAGGATAATTCAAGCAAGTAGAAAGAAATGTGAAGAAAGAAAGAACAAATACATATAATCTATATTAGTTCAATAAATATAGAGCTAATGGTCTTAACTATCACTTAAAATATTAGATAGCACAAAAGTTCATTAAAAACATAACTGGGAAACAATAATCAACATTGAACAAAAATCTAATTGTCAATACAATCTTTTACTCATCATTACGCAAGTGCCATATTACATTTTTAAAAAGTGTTGATATATATATCATCCAGAAAAAAGTTAGTGTTAAACACCAACCAATCAATCAATGTACCAGAAAATATTTGGATCATTAGTAAGATGAACCGATTCTTGACTTAACAGCTTAGAACTCAGAAGAAACTGACATTGTAAACATTCTGAATGCAAACTGGAGGGTAAAGTAGGTGGAATATAAACTCCATGAGAGTGGTTGGTTTATTACTATCAAGGTGTGGGCAATTTTGAAATCGTTTCTTTTGTCGTAGAGTCTGGTAGAAAGTTGGTGTCATATTTCAGTAAATTTCCAGGTTATCATAATAAGGTTAATAGAGTATAACATGACACGGTCCGCCACCACAGACAAACTGTATCATATAAGATTTGATTAAATATTTGATTTGATTTATTGTGTTTAACACCACTTTCAGCAATATTTCAGCTATATCATGGCAACTAGTTTTAGTGGTGGAAGAAGCCAGAGTACCCGGAGAGAACCAACGATCATGGGCAAGCAACTGGTAAACTTTATCATTTGTGGCTGCGAGTTGAGTGCACCCTTTTTTGTAATTTACAAAGCTGGCCACAAACCCACGTTGTATTGGTTATAGGCTGTGATGAGTTGTTAGGTAATCCAACTACCTAACTATTTGAGCCACCTGGGCCCTTGTATCATATAAGGTACTGGTAAAAGATCAAATAAGTGTTAGTAAACTAATATAGAAAATATATATTCTATAGATATTAGTTCAATAAATATAGAGCTAATGGTCTTAACCATCAATTAAATATTAGATAGCACAAAAGTTCATTAAAAACATAATTGGGAAACAATAATCAACATTGAACTAAAATTTAACCAATACAATCTATTACTCATCTCTACATTAAAGTGTCATATTACATTTTTACAAAGTGTTTATACCATCCAGAAAAAAGTTAGTGTTAAACACCAACCAATCAATCAATGTACCAGAAAAATATTTGGATCATTGGTAAGATGAACCGATTCTTGACTTAACAGCTTAGAACTCAGAAGAAGGTGACACTGTATAAATTCTGAATACAAACTGCAAACTGTATGTGGAATATAAACTCCATACGTGGAAGCAGTTGGTTCATTACTATCAAGGTGTGGGCTATTTTGAAATCGTCTCTTTTGTTGTAGAGTCTGGTGTCATATTTCAGTAAATTTCCAGGCTAATAGAGTATATCATGACACGGTCCACCACCACAGACAAACTGTATCATATAAGGTTAATAGAGTATACCATGACACGGTCCACCACCACAAACAAACTGTATCATATAAGATTTGATTTACGATTTGAATTAAAAAGCTGGGTGTGAACCCACGCCGTATTGGTTATAGGCTTGTATGAGTTGTTAGGTAATCCAACTATCTAACTCATTGAGCCACCCGGCCCCTTGTAAGATAAAATAAGAAGTGTTAGTAAACTAATATAGAAAATCGTGCAATTTACCTCTCTTTGCCACTCTTACTAAATGCTGCCACACAACGTCTGACACTTTTGCTTTAGATATCAATCTTTTATCCATCCCAGGGAAAAGCTTGTCTGCTTCATCTCCTAAAACATAGAGTTCCTCTACATACGTTGAAAATGATGTGAATGTTTTGTTGTTTAACGGTAGTAGTTTTAGCATTCTCAAATCTTCATAATCTCGGTCTTGAAGAATAAATGTTAATATCTTCAGTTGTCTCTCAAATGTGTATGTTTGCCATACCCATGATCTCTTCAGTTTGTCGCGTACAGTTTTCGGGGAAATAAGATCAGGCGATTTTTTCATATGCTTCATAACTCTAACTATGTGGCTTGGCAACATCACTAAATTTTCACCATGATCTATTAAAAATGTCTCGATATTGTTTCGTATATCATCACTGATCTTTTCATCAAACACAGAAAATAATGATTCACACTGTTTTATCCATTTACCGCCTCCCTGTTCTGTATAAAAACACGCTCCATCCAGCAATTTTTTATACAATGTTGTTATAAGTGGATACCAGTTCAAATCAACCACATCTGGGTCAGGAATAGATTGATACACTTCGTCAACAAACCTATTTGCGTTTTTCATAGATTTTTCTTTCAAAAACTGAACCAGAGCATAGTATGAATCAGGCAGAAATTCTTGAATCAATCCCTTATTCCACATCAAAGCCTTGTCACTTTGTTCAGTTTCATTATTGGCATCAGCCAACTTCAGATGACGTCTATTGTCTTCCAGATCGAAGAACCCATTAACATGTACTGGCAGTCCCGTCAAGCTCTTGTGGGGTATGGGCAATGGTAGAAAGCAAAACACATGGCCTGGTTTTTCTGTACTGTCAGATTTTGTACAATAAGCCACACTTGTGTAGGGGCTGTAACTCAATTCTTTATCGTTTAATAATCTTCTCATTCCTTCAGACATGGCTTCTGTTCCCGTTAGACAACTGACGACTGCATAATGTTTTTCAGTGTCGTTTGTTCTAATCACGGCTTCGAATTGAACTTTAATGGTATTGGTAGGCAACTTTTTTTCCAGTTTTGCAAGGTCATCACGAAATTTTCTCCTTGTTATATTAAACTCTTTCTTGATCCCATACATTTCAATAGTAAACTTTGGCAAGTCATCCCTTGCATTATATATCTCGATTTTCTCTAAATTTGATAAGAACAACAGGTTATATGATGATTCTTGTAGGAAGGATTTGAAAAGTGACTTTGCTTTCTTGTTCATGTAAACAGTTGAACACAGTGTACTGGGTATTTGCCGAAGAGGAAACCAGAATAGAGTTCCTTTGTATTCTCCTTTTTTTAAAACACTCTCGTTAAATTCAAACCTATTCAATATACATGTCAAGGTTTTTCTTGGATTATGTATTTTATTTAATTCCGTCAAGCTAATGGACCAGCATTCATCTTCGTTTTTCTCAGATTTTCGAGGATCAATAATCAGAAGTCTGTCACCACTTATTACAACTGGATTATCTGAAAATTGAGAAAAAAAATAGTAGGGATGTAATAGTTGATAGCTTAACATAAGTTGGTGAGTTGCAGATATTATCTGTTAAGCAATTGAAAACAAGAAGAGGTATTATTTATGCTTTTAATTAATTGGTTACACACAAACAGACAATACCTTTAAATATTTTTACTATGGAATATGTAATGTGCCAAAAATCAAAAGAATCCATTAATACACATCCTTCATAAACACCTTATAATTTGTAAGAATCTTACACTAAATGCATATCAATTCTTTTGAAGTTCAATATATTATACATCTACATGTAACACAATCGTGCCTGGCTTTGTAAATTACAAAAAAGGTGCACTAGACTCGCAACCTCAAGTGATAAAGTTTACTAGTTGCTTGCCCATGGTCGGTGGTTCTCTCTGGGTACTCTGGCTACTTCCACCACTAAAACTGGTCGCCACGATATAGCTGAAATATTGCTGAAAGTGGTGGTAAACACCAAAAATCAATCAATCATGTAATACAATCTAATCAAAATTGTTCCTTTTTCTTTTCCTTTCTTTTTTTGCTTTTTGTTGGCCATGCAACAACATCCCATTTTAGATCACATCAGAGTTCATATTTCCAACTGACCAATCACAGAGACTTAAGTATCACAAGGGCAATGGAAGAAATTTGACCTGGTGACCTTGACCTTTGACCTTGAAAATCAATAGGGTTCCAGATTCTCTTAAGTACTAAGTATGTACCAAGTTTGGTCAAAATCCATTGAAGGATGTTGATTCTAGAGTGTTCACAAGGATGTTACGGAAGGACGGATGGAAGGTAGCGTTACTATATCCCTTCACAACATCATTGGCGAGGGGATAACTATGTATAAAGTTTGGTCAAAATCCATTACAGGATGTTGATTCTAGAGTTTCCACAAGGATGATACGGAGTAAAAATTTGACCCTGTGACCTTTAACCTTAAAAATCAATAGGGTTCCAGATTTTCCTAAGGACCTAAGTATGTACCAAGCTTGGTCAAAATCCATTGAAGGATGTTGATTCTAGAGTATTCACAAGGATGTTACGGGGTACAAATTTGACCCTGTGACCTTGACCTATGACCTTGAAAATCGATAGGGTTCCAAATTTTCTTAAGGACTAAGTATGTACCAAGTTTGGCTCAAATCTATTGAAAGATGTTGATTCTAGTGTTCACAAGGATGTTACAGGGTACAAATTAGACCATGTGACCTTGACCTTTGACCTTGAAAATCAATAGAGTCCCAGACTCTCCAAAGGACTTAGTATGTACTAAGTTTGGGCAAAATCCATTAAAGGATGTTGAATCTAGAGTGTTCACAAGGATGTTACGGAAGGACGGAAGGTAGCGTTACTATATCCCTTCGCAACTTCGTTGGCGAGGGGATAAAAACCGAGTGCACGTCAAGAGCTGTTATCTGATTGGTCAATATAGCTTACTATCTTGCATATGACTAAACGGTCAAATATAATATGTGAAAGGATACATGGCATGGCCCGTAATGGGATAATGTTAGATGGTAGTGCACTGACAAAAACAACTAGAGGTTCAGTGGGCCGAGTCTGTGTCACTCACATTTTATTCTGTTTTGAGGAAACTTTATACAGAACCTTCTATAGGTGCTTCCTCACAAATTTCATTTAATTTGGCCAAATATTACAGAGGATTATTATTTAATTGGCCAATCACAAACAAGAATTGCCTATGGCAGCCATGGCAATTTTGTATATGCTAAACAGTCTCAGAAGAGAAGATTTTTTTTATAAATTGACCAACAAGAATGGCCAATGGCTGCTTGGTAACAGATAAGGACAATGTAGCTTTATTTGACAAAATGGTTTCAGAGGAAACAATGTTTTAGAAATCGACAAACCAGAAACAAGAATCGCCTATTGCGGCCATGTTTATTAACAAATCGACACAAAATGAACATTCTTTATAGAGAACTTCCAATAGATGCTTCCTACTAATTTTCCGTTCATTAGGCTAACTGGTTTCAGATAAGAAGATTAACATGTGAAAAGTTAACAGACAACAGACGACTGATGCCAAGTGATGGCAAAAGCTCACATTGATGTTGACAAGGTGAGCTAAAAAATGATACAGCAAACATCTAATCTGAGTTCTGTGTTATGATTTCCGCATAAAAACAATGTTGGATTCGTCTTTCTCTCCAGTTGTTCATAAGAAGGCTCATGTCATTTGTGTTTGTTTGCACATAGCCATGTCTAACACATTTTGAGTTATGTTTTTGCTTTGTTTTTCTTTATTTGGTGTATCCTATGTTGCCAGTTTCTCTGGATTGTTCGTTTTTGATATTTTCTAATGTTTATTAGATTGCAAGTATCATTGGAATAGCATTTTTATACACACAGGAATTCCCAGAAAATGGGTACCGATTTGGGGAAAAAAAATCGAAATATTTCTTTTGACTATCAAAATATACCAATGCTTCCACCAGCAGTATCCTTAAAGATCCTAAATCTTATTGTACGATGTTGCATTTATTTGACGACCTATGATTGGATAAAATCATTCCTAAAAATAACGATAGAAGCAGACTACAGCATTGTGTAATCTATTATTGCATAATTTGACCTTGACGCTGTCCGAAATAAAGAAGCATTGTAATCGATAACTGAGATGATGTATGCCAAGTGTACTTGACCAGGCTCACTATATATATGTGTGTGTATTTTGATTTAGCATAATTAAACACAACTGCGAGAAAGATGATGATTTATATTTTCTTCTTAAATAAGACAGTGAAAAAACTCTTCTTGAGAGACAATAAAAAAGAAAGAAATTAACGTTTCTAATAAACTACTTAAAAGAATATATGGCTAACAAATCTCGAGTCAGTCCTCTTTTGTTCGATTTCCTCATCGGTAGTTGAAACAAATCTCCTCTTTTTCTCCATTGTGTTACGTTAGTCCGTTACACACCGATGCAGACGATAGATAAACGTGCAGTTACGAAACGATGCAGACGGCAAATTACAGAAGTTCAGTGGGCGGCGCTTAATTTTCTGTAATGACCATTATGTCTTTAGCCTTAGAATTTCCAAGTAAGTCCGTCAAACATAGTTCGTGGAAAAAACTTAGTTACTGTTTCAAGTTATAATTCAGCAACATCGTACAAAAATGTTCTAAGCTCCCATGACCGACTATGATTATTTAGAAAGTGAGTAAATATAAAATAGTTGAAGGGTTTGCGCTTAATTTACTGACCATCTAAATAATCATAGTCAGTCACTAGGGAGCTTAGAACTTATATTACATCAAGTAACTTTAAAGTGACTAAGTCTTAAAATATATGACTGATGTTCACATACACATGGACGTGTTAGTCTCGACCATAATGCATAAGTGACACACATAAGATTTAGAATAGACAACAGCTGAACAATGTCAACTTGTAGACATTGATTTATATCATAAAGACCAACCTTACGGGTACCACATATGGAGCGGGAACTTCTTACCTTTCCTGAGCACATGAGTTCACCCCTGTTTTTTAGTGGGGTTCGTGTTGCTCGATCTTTAGTGTTCTATCTAGTGTTTTGTAGATCATTGCTTGTCCTTTTGTCCATTGTATTGTCTACCTTTCTTTGACTTATGACTTCTGAGTACCCCTTTAGTATCTTCAAAGTTTTCTTACCAAAAAAAATCATCACATGTGAATATATAGATATTACTATCTACAGTCAAACCTGTCTTATGTGACCTTCCAAGGGAACGGACAATATGGTCACACAAGACAGGGGGTCGTTTAATACAGGTTTAATTGATATGAAATACACTGTGTAAGGAAATAAAAATTAAGGTCACATAATACAAGTTATTGCTTAATACTGTACCTGTCATGTGAAATACTGATTTGAATCCAAGTCCAAATCTCCCAACTTTAAGAGGATCTTCCTCTTTGATGCTGTTATAAATAGTTACAATTCCTTCCCAATCCTTGTCTGTAAACACTGCATCATTATATACACATATTCCAGGACCCTTAAAAAATTATAAAGCATACGAGATGGCCATTAAACTAGCTTTATTATCTAAACCCTGTCACCTTTTATTAAGATGCCTGTACTAAATGAGTGGGCATGACATATTTTGTATTAATTTCCGGTAAAATAATGTCAACAGAATGTACAAATTTCTATTAAATTGTCCGGAACCACCCGCTAAAAAAACAAAAATGAGTGAGGAAAAGCTCGAGGGACAGCACAAATATGAGAAGGAAAACAGAAAGCCCATATTCCTGCCTAGGTGGGAAAAGGAATTTACTTGGTTAAAAAACACGGAGAAGGGGATGGTTTGTGTTATTTGCAATAAATATGAACACATTGGATCATTTATTACAGGAGTATTGATTTCATGATCAGGAAACTGGATTGTAGAGTATATATTATAACAACAGAACAGAAAAATTACTTAAATTATAACCTAAAAAAATACAAAAATCTGATGAAAATTTAACAGCTGAATTGACACATATTTTGTTAACCAGACAACACTATTCTTAAGATTAAGCAAAATATACAAACCAGTAATCCAACTGTGACAGTTGAAGGTAATGACAAGTATCACAATTAGCGGTTTTAAGGCGATTGATTGTCTTGATCGGACGGGATAATGTCATTACTCCGACACTCAATACTCCGACAGTCATTACTCCGACACTCAATACTCCGACAGTCATTACTCCGACAATCATTACTCCGACACTTAATACTTCGACAGTGACCGATAATCTTTGCAATTCTGGCGCTTTTAACAATCCAAATGCAGTACGGGACTGCCCAACTTGAAAGAAGAGGCATGGTTTTTATCCCGGAATCGGAAGTTTTTTTCGTATGCAGCGCTATTGTTTTTAAAGCTTTTCAGCGCGGCCCAACAAAATATTTTTTACAAAACTTGAAAAGAAAATATTATTTCATGTAGATCTAATAAAAATGCTTTCTGTGATTAGTTTGTTTCTTCGATTCCTGTCATATTTTCCTCAAAATTCAGGATTGCAAAAATACATGGCCTATATGTATACCTTTTCAAGTTACCAAGTCGTCTCATAGTTGAGCAACACCTACCTACCATTGTATCAGATGCGTACGGAATTGGGTTTGTTGAAGAGACCCGTACTACCCGCGACCAATACTGTGGGTGCGTTGCAGTTTCAGACAGAAATTGCTTCACTCGCATTCGGTCGAACTCATTGGGTTCGTAATTTTGTGTGTTTTTTTCCCTTTAGATTGTTGTCTGTGCTCCCCGGGTTTGTATATAAAAGGCGAAGATTGGATTTGGTTTTTTGTTGTTGTTGTTATTTTCCTTCACTTCTTTATTGACTCCGCACAGGACACTTGTAAGCACACATAAAATTAACAAATGTGCCAAGTTAGGTAGTATTCTGTTGGGTGTTTCTCGAGAAGATGATGAAAATATTGTTTCCCATTGAGTTTCAATAAAATTTTGACCTTCACAAGTGGTCATTTTGAAATTCGTAAATGGCCCAAAAACTATCAAAACTTGTTAAGGACCTTCATAGAAACATTCACACCAAATTTCATTCAAATCCGTTTAGTGGTTCTCAAGAAGAAGATTCCTGAAATATACCCATATATATCGACCTGATTCAATATGGAGATGATGTGATGGTATTCGAAATTTTGTTAGGTTTCTCTTAAAGTAATTCTGAGTTAATGAGCAACATCAAAGAAAGATAGTTTTCTCTTCCATAAACAGTTTTAAATTTTACATAAGTTCTCAATTTACCATCAGAACATTTGTTCCTATCTAGGGCCCATTGATGCCTATGTGCTTCTAGAAGTATTTTCTTGACTGTTTGTTTTGAAACTTTTTGATTAGTTGACAGTTGTTTAAGCTTAGGAATGTTATTCAAAATTTGTTGTAAAGCACCATACCAAGAGGATATCCGGTGTTCATATAATTTTCTGGAATGTGTGTATGCATCCTTCAACAAGGGAAAAGTGTCCAAAGTTTCTAATAAAAAGTTCCCATATTTCAGAGCAATACATGTTAAATGGTATGGTCAAAAACATATGTCCTAAGCGACGTCGCTAAGTAAACATTGACGCGCAGGAACACTGAAAACATAGTTCATCTAAATTTTCGACTATATCTTTTATTTTCGTCAATGAAATAAATATAATAATCAATTGCACGTCGTGAATATTGAATATATGATCACACGTGTCGAAACGCATTTAGATTAAACTCGTGCGCGTAGCAAGTTCTGCACACTCGTTTAATCTGATGTGTTTTGCGGCACTCGTGATCATATTTTCAATATCCACTCCGTGCAATTATCCTATAGTTGTTTGGAGTTGCGATTAGATAGGATACGATGATACAGTCCGGGATGCATGGTCAGAGTATTAATGAGTGTCGGAGTAATGGCTGTCGGAGTTATGAGTGTCGGAGAAATAACTGTCGGAGTAATGACTGTCGGAGTAATGAGACGACCCCGATCGGACAACACAGGTCTGCATGATAATTATTTTTTTCATAAACATTTTAAAAATGTACCTTATAAAATAGTGTTTTCAAGATGTCAAATTAGAGTTCAGGAGAGTGCCAAAATGTAGGATTTTGCACCATTTACCCCAGAGCTTCCCCAGACCCCCGGCCGTACAGCAACTGCCACTTCATGTTGTGGAGGGCTACTACATTAAGAAACTTAGGGGCCCTGCTGGCTACTTACTGACTTTTTCTTATTTCTACCCCTACATGTATTTGTGATTAGATTTTGGAAATGTTACGACATTGTTTTTTTTTCTTTTATCAATACACACGACTGTATACATAATACATGGAAACTTGTATTTATATAGTAAGTTACACTAATGATGAGAAGCAATAGATCAGGCAGCATGTACAAAGAGGGGGTACAGGTACTATGATATCTCCTTTTATCTTGTATTTGTGCCATCAAATCATCTGACGAGTGTAGCGCACACAAAATTTGATATCTACATTTTTATTCTGTAGGTGAGCAAGCCGAGCCAAAGTCTAGATTTTCCTGGGGATATTGTCTTTCATCCTCTGGATGTACATTACTATAGATTTGTTGTGATATATGTACATTTATGACTTTCTTATGTATTTTAGAGACCCTTGTCATTGTTGTCTCCTTCTCTTGTGTTGTCTATAGTTCTATGATTTACGACTTCTGATTACCTCTTTGGTATCTTCAAACTCTTCCGGACTTTTAGGTGATTATCACAAGCAGGGCCATCAAGAGAATTTTGGGTCCCCAGGGCAAAAGGAAACTTGGCCCACCTCCTCCAATTGTCCAAGTAACGATACTCAAGCTAAGTCCACCACGGTACTACACGATATTGTCATTCACATATTCACGAAAGCATACATTTTAATTTGCTTGCCTTGCTCAAGGTACATCCTCGTTTTTTTTCCTCATTTGGCTTGTGGGCCCACTAAACTCATGGACCCCAGGGCACCGCCCCGTCTGACCCCCCCCCCCCTACAGGGCCTGATCACAAGCATTCTATTGACCATCATACTCCTATCTATATATTGCTACTGAACTTTGTCCTCAAGTGTTCATGTGTAAGTAGTATTGATTTTACTGCTCTTTCACGATTTTTTGATTATATTTATTCCTTGTTCTGAACATTGATATATTTTGAAATGAGGGATCGATTGAGCAATCTCTTTAAACCCCTGTTATTGATTGATTTAGATACTTATTTTGTTTTACTATAGCAACGTTTTTAATACTACCTTGAAATAGTGTCTGATGTTAGAGGTACCACCTGGGTCAATAGCACGGCTTTCATTCCAGATCTTCATACAGGAAGCACCAGCATCTTCAGCATTTTGTACCATTTCCTTTTAAAAACAATATACATGATTTGATTTGATTTATTGTGTTTAACACCACTTTCAGCAATATTTCAGCTAGATCATGGCGACCAGTTTTAGTGGTGGAAGAAGAATGAGCACCCGGAGAGAACCACTGACCATGGGCAAACAACTGGTAAACTTTATCACTTGCAGCTGCGAGTCGAGTGCACCCTTTTTGTAATTTACAAAGCCGGGCACGAACCCACACCGTATTGGTGATAGGCTTGTATGAGTTGTTAGGTAATCCAACTGCCTAACTCATTGAGTCACCCAGGCCCTCAATATACATGTGTTGGGTATCAAAACATAATGTTTCTATAGATACTGTGGACAGAAATGACACAAGATACTTATGAATGTTTAATCAACATGTTAAAATGACGAACAGTCAAACCTGTCCATGTGGTCACCTCTATTAAGTCAAACCTGTCCATGTGGTCACCTCTATTAAGTCAAACCTGTCCATGTGGTCACCTCTATTAAGTCAAACCTGTCCATGTGGTCACCTCTATTAAGTCAAACCTGTCCATGAGGTCACCTCTATTAAGTCAAACCTGTCCATGTGGTCACCTCTATTAAGTCAAACCTGTCCATGTAGTCACCTCTATTAAGTCAAACCTGTCCATGTGGTCACCTCTATTAAGTCAAACCTATCCATGAGGTCACCTCTATTAAGTCAAACCTGTCCATGTGGTCACCTCTATTAAGTCAAACCTATCCATGTAGTCACCTCTATTAAGTCAAACCTGTCCATGTGGTCACCTCTATTAAGTCAAACCTATCCATGTGGTCACCTCTATTAAGCAGTCACCTCTATTAAGTCAAACCTGTCCATGTGGTCACCTCTATTAAGTCAAACCTATCCATGTGGTCACCTCTATTAAGCAGTCACCTCTATTAAGTCAAACCTGTCCATGTGGTCACGTCTATTAAGTCAAACCTGTCCATGTGGTCACCTCTATTAAGTCAAACCTGTCCATTTGGTCACCTCTATTAAGTCAAACCTGTCCATGTGGTCACCTCTATTAAGTCAAACCTGTCCATGAGGTCACCTCTATTAAGTCAACCCTATCAATGTAGTCACCTCTATTAAGCAGTCACCTCTATTAAGTCAAACCTGTCCATGTGGTCACCTCTATTAAGTCAAACCTATCCATGTGGTCACCTCTATTAAGTCAAACCTGTCCATGTGGTCACCTCTATTAAGTCAAACCTGTCCATGTGGTCACCTCTATTAAGTCAAACCTGTCCATGAGGTCACCTCTATTAAGTCAAACCTATCCATGTAGTCACCTCTATTAAGCAGTCACCTCTATTAAGTCAAACCTGTCCATGTAGTCACCTCTATTAAGCAGTCACCTCTATTAAGTCAAACCTGCCCATGTGGTCACCTCTATTAAGTCAAACCTGTACATGAGGTCACCTCTATTAAGTCAAACCTGTCCATGTGGTCACCTCTATTAAGTCAAACCTGTCCATGTGGTCACCTTTATTAAGTCAAACCTGTCCATGAGGTCACCTCTATTAAGTCAAACCTATCCATGTAGTCACCTCTATTAAGCAGTCACCTCTATTAAGTCAAACCTGTCCATTTGGTCACCTCTATTAAGTCAAACCTATCCATGAGGTCACCTCTATTCAGTCAAATCTGTCCATGTGGTCACCTCTATTAAGTCAAACCTATCCATGAGGTCACCTCTATTAAGTCAAACCTGTCCATGTGGTCACCTCTATTAAGTCAAACCTGTCCATGTGGTCACCTCTATTAAGTCAAACCTGTCCATGAGGTCACCTCTATTAAGTCAAACCTGTCCATGTAGTCACCTCTATTAAGCAGTCACCTCTATTAAGTCAAACCTGTCCATGTATTCACCTCTATTAAGTCAAACCTGTCCATGTGGTCACCTCTATTAAGTCAAACCTGTCCATGAGGTCACCTCTATTAAGTCAAACCTATCCATGTAGTCACCTCTATTAAGTCAAACCTGTCCATGTGGTCACCTCTATTAAGTCAAACCTGCCCATGTGGTCACCTCTATTAAGTCAATCCTGTCCATGTAGTCACCTCTATTAAGCAGTCACCTCTATTAAGTCAAACCTGCCCATGTGGTCACCTCTATTAAGTCAAACCTGTCCATGAGGTCACCTCTATTAAGTCAAACCTGTCCATGTGGTCACCTCTATTAAGTCAAACCTGTCCATGTAGTCACCTCTATTAAGTCAATCCTGTCCATGTGGTCACCTCTATTAAGTCAAACCTATCCATGAGGTCACCTCTATTAAGTCAAACCTGTCCATGTGGTCACCTCTATTAAGTCAAACCTATCCATGTAGTCACCTCTATTAAGTCAAACCTGTCCATGTGGTCACCTCTATTAAGTCAAACCTATCCATGTGGTCACCTCTATTAAGCAGTCACCTCTATTAAGTCAAACCTGTCCATGTGGTCACGTCTATTAAGTCAAACCTGTCCATGTGGTCACCTCTATTAAGTCAAACCTGTCCATTTGGTCACCTCTATTAAGTCAAACCTGTCCATGTGGTCACCTCTATTAAGTCAAACCTGTCCATGAGGTCACCTCTATTAAGTCAAACCTATCCATGTAGTCACCTCTATTAAGCAGTCACCTCTATTAAGTCAAACCTGTCCATGTGGTCACCTCTATTAAGTCAAACCTATCCATGTGGTCACCTCTATTAAGTCAAACCTGTCCATGTGGTCACCTCTATTAAGTCAAACCTGTCCATGTGGTCACCTCTATTAAGTCAAACCTGTCCATGAGGTCACCTCTATTAAGTCAAACCTATCCATGTAGTCACCTCTATTAAGCAGTCACCTCTATTAAGTCAAACCTGTCCATGTAGTCACCTCTATTAAGCAGTCACCTCTATTAAGTCAAACCTGCCCATGTGGTCACCTCTATTAAGTCAAACCTGTACATGAGGTCACCTCTATTAAGTCAAACCTGTCCATGAGGTCACCTCTATTAAGTCAAACCTATCCATGTAGTCACCTCTATTAAGCAGTCACCTCTATTAAGTCAAACCTGTCCATTTGGTCACCTCTATTAAGTCAAACCTATCCATGAGGTCACCTCTATTCAGTCAAATCTGTCCATGTGGTCACCTCTATTAAGTCAAACCTATCCATGAGGTCACCTCTATTAAGTCAAACCTGTCCATGTGGTCACCTCTATTAAGTCAAACCTGTCCATGTGGTCACCTCTATTAAGTCAAACCTGTCCATGAGGTCACCTCTATTAAGTCAAACCTGTCCATGTAGTCACCTCTATTAAGCAGTCACCTCTATTAAGTCAAACCTGTCCATGTAGTCACCTCTATTAAGTCAAACCTGTCCATGTGGTCACCTCTATTAAGTCAAACCTGTCCATGAGGTCACCTCTATTAAGTCAAACCTATCCATGTAGTCACCTCTATTAAGTCAAACCTGTCCATGTGGTCACCTCTATTAAGTCAAACCTGCCCATGTGGTCACCTCTATTAAGTCAATCCTGTCCATGTAGTCACCTCTATTAAGCAGTCACCTCTATTAAGTCAAACCTGCCCATGTGGTCACCTCTATTAAGTCAAACCTGTCCATGAGGTCACCTCTATTAAGTCAAACCTGTCCATGTGGTCACCTCTATTAAGTCAAACCTGTCCATGAGGTCACCTCTATTAAGTCAAACCTGTCCATGTGGTCACCTCTATTAAGTCAAACCTGTCCATGTGGTCACCTCTATTAAGTCAAACCTGTCCATGTAGTCGCCTCTATTAAGCAGTCACCTCTAATAAGTCAAACCTGCCCATGTGGTCACCTCTATTAAGTCAAACCTGTCCATGTGGTCACCTCTATTAAGTCAAACCTGTCCATGTGGTCACCTCTATTAAGTCAAACCTATCCATGAGGTCACCTCTATTAAGTCAAACCTGTCCATGTGGTCACCTCTATTAAGTCAAACCTGCCCATGTGGTCACCTCTATTAAGTCAAACCTATCCATGTAGTCACCTCTATTAAGTCAAACCTGCCCATGTGGTCACCTCTATTAAGTCAAACCTGCCCATGTGGTCACCTCTATTAAGTCAAACCTATCCATGTAGTCACCTCTATTAAGTCAAACCTGTCCATGTGGTCACCTCTATTAAGTCAAACCTGCCCATGTGGTCACCTCTATTAAGTCAAACCTGTCCATGAGGTCACCTCTATTAAGTCAAATCTGTCCATGTAGTCACCTCTATTAAGTCAAACCTGTCCATGAGGTCACCTCTATTAAGTCAAACCTGTCCATGTGGTCACCTCTATTAAACAGTCACCTCTATTAAGTCAAACCTGTCCATGTGGTCACCTCTATTAAGTCATACCTGTACATGAGGTCACCTCTATTAAGTCAAACCTGTCCATGTGGTCACCTCTATTAAGTCAAACCTATCCATGAGGTCACCTCTATTAAGTCAAACCTGCCCATGTGGTCACCTCTATTAAGTCAAACCTGTCCATGAGGTCACCTCTATTAAGTCAAACCTGTCCATGTGGTCACCTCTATTAAGTCAAACCTATCCATGAGGTCACCTCTATTAAGTCAAACCTGTCCATGTGGTCACCTCTATTAAGTCAAACCTATCCATGAGGTCAACTCTATTAAGTCAAACCTGTCCATGTGGTCACCTCTATTAAGTCAAACCTGTCCATGTGGTCACCTCTATTAAGTCAAACCTGTCCATGTGGTCACCCCTATTAAGTCAAACCTGTCCGTGTGGTCACCTCTATTAAGCAGTCACCTCTATTAAGTCAAACATGCCCATGTGGTCACCTCTATTAAGTCAAACCTGTCCATGTGGTCACCTCTATTAAGTCAAACCTGTCCATGAGGTCACCTCTATTAAGTCAAACCTGTCCATGTGGTCACCTTTATTAAGTCAAACCTGTCCATGAGGTCACCTCTATTAAGCAGTCACCTCTATTAAGTCAAACCTGCCCATGTGGTCACCTCTATTAAATCAAACCTGTCCATGTGGTCACCTCTATTAAGTCAAACCTGCCCATGCAGTCACCTCTATTAAGTCAAACCTGCCCATGTGGTCACCTCTATTAAGTAAAACCTGTCCATGTGGTCACCTCTATTAAGTCAAACCTGTCCATGTGGTCACCTCTATTAAGTCAAACCTGTCCATGTGGTCACCTCTATTAAGTCAAACCTGTCCATGAGGTCACCTCTATTAAGTCAAACCTGTCCATGTGGTCAACTCTATTAAGTCAAACCTGTCCATGTGGTCACCTCTATTAAGTCAAACCTGTCCATGTGGTCACCTCTATTAAGCAGTCACCTCTATTAGGTCAAACCTGCCCATGTGGTCACCTCTATTAAGCAGTCACCTCTATTAAGTTAAACCTGTCCATGCGGTCACCTCTATTTAGTCAAACCTGTATTAAAGGGTCACCCTTTTCTTGTCCCGTCATAGAAAAGTTCATATAAATTGAACCTGATTTAAGAGGTCACCTGTCTTAAAAGACCACATTTTCTTTGTTCCAATGGTGACCTCTTAATGCAGGTTTGATTGTATTAATTTCAATAGTTATTCATCAAATGTAAAACTGCACAATAACGTTATCTATCTAACATTATGTACGTTTTCCTTTGAAATTAACCAAAGTCGAATGTCTGATACAAAGTGTCTGATACAAGATGTTGTATCACCACACTGTGGTGATAAAAGAATGGTGCGACGATGCACGAGACGTTATCTGCCGGACTACTTAGTCATGATGTCATATCATTGGAATGTGAGAGAAAACACAGTAATGTGGCATAGATGAATGGACGACAAAATAACGTGACGTCATGCACGAAATGTAGTCTCCCTCAGAATATTGTATAAATTTTACTTTAACCCTTGTTATCTGTTTAAAATTCATTTTTATTGAAATGTTAGATAAACTTATTACACACATAGTGTGTTGGTACAAGACTTTATATCAGGTCTCCGGCCCGTAGACAGGAATTTCCAGAGGGGGGTTACAGAGACTCAAGGCCCCCAGAAGCTCTGGGGTATTTGGTGCAAAATCCTGCAATCTAGCAATTTCCAGGCACTTCATTTAAATTTCAGAAAGTCCTGTTTTTTACACTGAATTTTTATAATTTTCATCAAATTTTATAACCATTTAGGTTAAAAGTTTACTTCACCATAAAATACTTAACAACAATTTTGTTAGCAGTACATGTACAAAAAAGGTATATATCAATTTAAGTTACTGGCCTGAACACTTTAATTCTTTTTTTAAATATATAGACTCTATAACAAACTTTAACTGAGAGGAAATTAACTGGCTTGAACAGATTTTCACTATCCAGGGATCATTAGTCGATGACTGCATGTAGATAGGCCATCTGTATTTGTCTTGTCTTTTCAAGAAAGGCCATCTGAATTTAGATTTGCAGAGAATTCAATCCGAATCTTAAATGATCTAGCAAATTGTCACAACTAATGATCATGATTTTCAAACAGCCAGATACAGCTTTTACCTTCTACTTTTAATCTGTATCTCAAGTGTCCATACTGCAAATGAATGCAGTTTAAAATCTGCCAAAAAAATTACTGGGCCGTTCTATCTGGTAGCATGTATGCATGTTATTTTTCAGCTTACACTTCAATTTATCTATGCTACTCATTTTGGTATAGATTTGAGAGTTCTTTATTAATCAAAGGAAGTTTGGTCTGCTTTACACTTGAAATGTATAACCTTAGCATAAGTTTCAGAAACTGGACCAAAATTTACAATGAAAGAATTAATTTAAAATGTTTCAACAATGTAAAAGCCACTGATGAACACTTTGTCTACTTTATGACCAACCTATTTACAGAATGAACCATTTTCTTTGAGAAGTACAGTCACAGCATGTACAGACCAGAGTTACATCTACAATTTATGGCAAGTCTTTTGAAGCATTTACATTTAATTAGTGTTTTATTTTGTTATTTCTTGTTCTTCCTTGTTTTAAATTTCACCCAACTTAGCCAAGCTTAATTTTTTTCAGCTGGGGTGGGGAGTGGGAGTGTGAGTAAGGAGGGATATCAGTCTTCTGAAACTGTGCCCAATGAAGGACACAAGCACACGACAGGCAAATTCTGAGTCGGTTCAGTGAATTTATTTATCAGGGACATAAATTAACAGATGGCCCCTAGATTTTGGTCTGGGTTACTAAACTTTTTAGTAGCGTAGATGATGACTGAAAAGATGCATGAATTCGGAGTTTAATGTACCGAAATAACATATGGATAAAACTATGCTCATTCGATAGAAAAATGTCTATATTTTCAAATTAAGTGGGTCGTAAAAAAATCGTAAGACAACTTTTCTTGGAAATTTTTGTTTTCCGAAGGTACCCAACTGATACATAGTTGACCAGGTGAAAATAAAATTTCATATCTATAACACGTGATCGTTTATCGATAAAAAAGATAAATTACACAATTAAACAGACATTTAATTGTATCAATAGATGAAAAAGAACAGTTAATTCTCGTCTGATTTAATATAACTAGCCTCTCAAAATACCCCTTATTTTGGTGAAAAATAAGACAAGTTTTCTCTTTTAGCAAATTTATTTTGTGTTTTCCGTACATTTTTAGTATTGATAATAGGGAGGTCAGACATTTTTCAGTTTTATTTACACAATGGCAAATTCTGTAATTCTGACTTGCATTTGAAGACAGCTGCAGTGACAATGCACTAGAACACTATTATTTAAAGTGAATTATTTAAAAGAAGACATGTTGAAATAAATAAATAATGCACATGTTTGGAGAAAATTCTTCAATGTCATAATTTTTTTATATTTAAACTGGACAGAAGCGACCAAAATTGAATGGAAACTTTGGAAATGGCACCGCTATTTTGAAACTATTTATTCCCTCAAACACATGTTGCTGACCAGTTAGACTGAAAGTAAAACTCTTCTGTAGTGGATAGTAGGCTAGGTTTTAATAATCTCATACAGTTTGATGAGAAAATTCAAAATTTTTATTTATAGGTTCAATTTTATGGGTAAAATTTATCCAATTTTGGTGCCGTTTTCATTTTCCCATTGAAATGCATGGTAAAAAATAATTTTAAAAATGTGTTTGGAAACACATGTTGCTGATGAAACAAAGACTACAACTATGCAATTTCTTTTAGAACAATGTCTAAACTACATTTATCAAGTACAGTTTCATTAGATTTCATTATTGTTTTCAAATAATTTCTGATATTCAATTTCTTGGTAAAGACAGATAAAATTCAAAATGGCCACCATTATAAAATATAAGTGGTCATTTTCCGAACTTCAAATTGTCATAACTTTTGAACCGCTTAACAGATTTTAAAAAACTAAACACCACTGTAAATATCTTCAGGAGATCTGATCATTGGTGTGTACTTTAAGATAATTTAACACATTTTCAAAAAAAGTCTGACCCTCCTATTGATAAAGTAACGTTACATTAGTCCAAAAATTCATGCCAAATTTCATATCATAGATACTTGGAGATACACAGAAAAATGCTATTTTTTGTTTGTTTCCTCTCTCATTTAATGCATATTATACGCGGAAATTTGATACGCCGTTTCCGATTCTATAAATATAGTTCGACTGATCTTCGAGTCATTAAATAGCACGTTGTCTTCTTTGAATGAAATGTTTTAGTTTCTGATTTATTTCATCGTTAAGTGTTCGGCTTTTCGCACACTGTTTACTGAGGTTTTTAGACTTCATTTGGCGTTGTTTTTGTCGTTTGTTTGTCGATAATTAGTGTATTTTGTTGATTAGTAATTAGGTTATTGTAGTTCCAGAATTTAACCGGACAGACACGTTCATATTCCGTATGATGGCATCATTCGGTAGTCCTTTGAAACTTTCTCCTTCTAGTCCAAAAAGGAGAAAAGAAACGTTGAACTGGGAGCAATGCATTATATGTCAATGTTCCAATGCAGAACCTGTGATTTGTATGCGCGATGTAGACAAAGATAGTTTTGTAAGATCGATGGAAATTAGAAGAGATGAGGTGTATTCTCGTATTTTGCAGGAAATGTCCACAATGGACAATTTTATATCACGTAAAATTAAAGTTGTTTACCACCGTAATTGCTATAGAAAATATACAAGTAAACAAAACTGCAGTGTTTTCAAAACAGATCAGATATTTTTTTACAAGTACTGAACAAGTTTCAACTATGTCACAAACAAGTGTTGTAACACGCTCCAAGTACGAGTCCATTCAGTGGGATTTTTGTTTCATTTGTTAAAATAAAACATTCAAGAAAGATTTTAAAGTACATAAAATTGCATCCGGTGAGCGTGTGAACGAGTTGATGGAGTGTGCATTGAGTCAAAATGATGATAGATTGGTTCGCATGTTGAATTGTGATGATTTTGTTCTGAAAGGAGTTTATCACAACGGGTGCATGACTAAATATCTGTTAAAGAGTTCCCCGAAAAACGAACAGAAACAGGATTCTGATCTTTCTAGTAACGAAATCGCCTTCCAGAATTTAATTCATGAAATCAACGATGATTTAGTCGTTCACAAAAAAGGTTTTTCGGATGACACAATTACTTGAAAATTCCAAAGCATATCTACCCGCAGACACAGGTACCTACTCATCTGCCAAGTTACAAGACAGGCTAGTTAAACATTATGCTGGTTCTATAGTTATACATACTCAGTGGGGCCAAGGAATGTCAAATCATGTCTTCAGTGACAAGCTTTCCTTAGGCAATGCTATTGCCGCGGCAGGTAAATAAAAGTCCAAATTTAAAGCCTCTGAATTGGAAAATGATTTTCAAGTTGATGTTGAAGGTATTTCTGATGAACAAATTTAACACTCTGCTGTAGGTATCATAAGACGTGATATTGAGAAGCTGAAAATCTCAGTTGAAGACTATCCAAAAAGCCAAACTACGAGCAGATTACTCTAATCTCAATAAATTCAGAGTTCGACTTGCAACAAAAAAAGAAGCAAGCCTGGCCATGTTACCACCATGCGAAGCGACATTCCATCAGCATGTACTAAGAGCATCTTTGCAGACCTATATCTGGAAATCCTCACAAAAGGCGCAGTCCCCTGTTAGATCTCCTTTAATGTTCGGATGGGAAGACAAGGGTGGTCTGGTACCTGTCTTCTTCCGGGGACAAATGTCATCAGACTTCCTGCAGGATCTCGTGTGCAGTTGCAAAGGCAAATCAATTTGTTCTAGTAGCTGTGTTTGTTTTGAACAGATTCTGTCGTGCACAGATCTTTGTCCCTGTTATGGTAGCGACATGTGTGAAAATGCCATAACAAAGAATGTTACCTTACTGTAAGACGATGGTCATAATGTTTGAAATTTAGTAGATTTTTACAAGGCTTTGTTGTTGTGGACAAAGTTATCTTCCATGTAATGTCGTGACAAATCCACAATAGTCATTTTGTAGTTAGATAGCGATGTTGTTCTGTCATTTGATTTGAACCAGGATAGTCCTATTTATACTGACTAATATAAATGTGTTGCTATCGACTTATATGCTTATTTTGGTGTTTTATTACCTCTTTAGGTTATACAGCATTCGTTGTAACGAACGCGGAGCAAAAACATTGATTAAGAATACCACACAGTCATATCAGTGACAGGAACAAGAACAATGATGTTTATGTACTAGTGAAGAACGCCCACCCCCCTTTTTCTATACGCCAGAGAATTTTTAATCTGTGAAATAGAAGTTAAATTTCGTTGTAAAAAATAGTATCAATGTTATCATCAACTAATTAAAGCACATTCAGGTCAAGACGTTTCCATACAAAGGTCAAGGTTAGGTCCCTTAGTCAATATTGGCGACATTAAAAATGTGAAGGAAACTGACTATGTCATCAAAACATACAAAAATACACATTTTTTTCACAACTAAACCTTAAAGTCTATATGAAAGACTTAATAGTGTATACCAAATTTTGCAAAAACGATAATTTCATCCCTTTGTGGGAACTGAATTCAAGGGGAGCAACCCAAAAGTTATAACTCATATATTTTCTTAAAATTTTGGGTAGAACGATTATCTCCCTTTTTAAGGAAATGCAACCAGTTCCCGTTTTTACAACCCGACTATCTGGATAGAGTATGAATTCTTCTTTCCAATGATATATAATTTAGGTATATGTTCGGTGGGTACATTAAAGTAAAAAATTTCGTTCCCCGTCTACCACACTATTTACCTATAATTTAAACATGTAGACATTTTTAATCAAAAATCTTTGTCTGGGCTACCAGCTTGAACTTCCCCAATTTCTATCCCTGTGTATGTGTCTGGCAAACCATCCAGGAAGCTAACCTTTGCATTTTGTTGTTTGGTCCAATATTATTATTAACCCTTTCTGATCTTGCTTACGCTTGTACAGGTAGTACCTGCCTCATATCAAACTGAACTAGTGATTACAATACCACCATCAGCTTTTCAATGAAATTTCATATCTTGAAGAGTGTCTCAGACCCTATGCTATGTGCAACATATACATAATCTATGATCACTAGTAAATCAAATTTCTATTTTCAGGCAAAGTTGGTATGCACATATAAAGCATAAAGTTTTGCATATGTTCGCTCATCCAAGACCAAGGATACCTAATTAGTGATTAGCTTCGTGAGCTTTCCAGGCAGTGCCTGTTTCATATTACACAATAGTGTGCATGAAGTTAATTTTAGCTTACTTAAACTCAAGGCATGTGGTCTTCCCTGGACCCTCCCCCTTTTTCCATCGACAATGAATGCCTTTTACAAATTTCTTTTGATGTGGGAGAAATTCACCTGTACACTTTATCACTTCTATGAATGATAGGGGTAAATATATATATGACTGAAGCCATTGAAGGCACTGTTTATCTGTTGATCAGCTGTTGATATCTTGTCGTTTTGTAGTTTGTGCTCAGCAGGAAAAACAAATACGAATAAAAAAAATCCGTGTTTTTATATTGCGAAGACGAAGACGGCAAAAATATTGACTTTTATAGTAATTTTTTCAAAACAAATCTCTTTATTGGTTAGAGTTCGAACAATATCTGGACTTTAATAGTCAGTTTAAACAAAACGTCGACTAATAGTGCTTAATATTTGTTTTCAAAAGGGGGGAGGGGTGGATGAACTCCTTGAACCCCCTCTAGCTACAGGTGTGAGTCTTGTCTGTTGCGTGAACTAACCGCATCAGACCTGATACAAAGCCTTGTACCAACGCATTATGTATTGTATCATATGTAATAGGTATTTACAACCACTCGATAAAGACATTATAAAATTTACACAATTAATATAGCTGTTATTTAAGATTAATAACTACACATAAATACACAATTGCTTGGATATAATTTTATATATACATATATAGATATATACTCTGAAAATTAAACCAAACAGTGTTAGAATTAGATTTTTGAGCTGTCAAATTTTTGTTCTTCCCTCGACGGGATTTGAACTCATACCATTGATACACTGCAGCACCATTCGCTTAGCCTTACGTCCAGCGCCCTAGACCACTCGACCACATCCGCTACTTAAAAAAGGTGCTTCAATAATCGTAGTGTTACCTTGTCTCGTAAGGCAAATCTAGAGATAGACATAAGACATGTGCATAAGGGTGTGTAGATGGTACATATATACTTAATATTATAATTTGACAGCAGTCTAACTCAGCAATTTTTAATATATTGTATAGGATAATGAAGAATTCATTATTGGAGTGTTCGCCGATCTCATTAGTGATGTCATATTCACTAATTTGCATGACAATAAACAAATACTTGGTTGGCAATAAAACAATAAAGTAATTGACAGGAAAATAACAAATTTTTAAACTTTTATAACTTTTTTATTTTCAAACCAATTTTGGTTCTGTTAATTGTTTTTGAGACTTAAGAAAATGCATATTTTTTGTCAGTTTACATTTTTTAATTTTGATATGATAAATTCATAATTCTAATATGAAATAATGCATTTTTACACTTCAAAACTAAATAAAACAAAGATTGAATTTCCAATCCTTTTATTCTGGATATTGTTATCAAACCTTCATTGTGAATTAGTTATTTCTATATAATTTTCACTTCTGAAAGAATTATTGAATTATCTTAAATAACAAAAAAATAATGACAATTTAAAGTTGAGTCTTTAATGAAAGACAATTTCTTGCCAACCAGACAGGTAAATTCTCAAGCCTATGACATCACGGCAAACACTCCTATACAGTCACAGGAAATAAAGTATTATACAAACGTCTAAGCAAGTGACAACCATACAATATATCTGTCCCACTGGATCTCAAAGTTACTTGTGATACTAGGTTAATATAGGAATAAACATATTTTTTTTGGAGTTTATTGATGTATAACCTGGACCAATTCACTCACAAACAAATAAAAGTCCGAAGGACTTGGTCCAGGTTATACATCAATAAACTCCGAAAAAAATGTGTTTAATCCTTATAATTCTGTAACTAAGTTTTTTTTTCTTCATTTGTTTTGAAAATTTACCTTTGGGGATCCCCAGTACACGAGATGACATAAAAACACATGAAAAATTCTTTAACTTTACTATTAACTAAGCAATTTTTTTTTATTCCAACAAGACAAATTATCAGTTTTGCAATAAAAAAGTGATCATGTTTGAGTCACACCACGTTCAAAAAAAAATTGCCACCTCGCACTTCAAAAATGCTGAAAAACTGCCTCAGATTTTCCATTTTCTTTAAAAACAAAATGAAAAACTGTTCGCTCTCTTCTAAAATTTTGTAAAAATCAAGAATTTTTTCAGAAAAAGTTGTGCCATGTGTGTGCCCGCATTAAAATTTTACCTTCGCCTCTAAAATTTTCAATTTCAATAATTAAAAAAATGAAATGTTCTCTGCCACCTGTGAAAGCATAAAATCCATATCATCGTTTAAAAGATCGTCCGTCATGTTCGCTGCCATTTAACGTTTTGACGTTAACCTCGTGTTCTATCAAAAACTTTTTACCACGTCACTGACTGCTGACATACGTGACCAAGATCAGTCTTCTCAAGTGCGACAGACATCAATCACACATTTGCTTCCGTTTGATTGGTTATGATACAAAACATTTAGAATACTTTTAATTTCTTGTATGCGCAGATAAACTGATCTCGGGCACGCCCTCGATCAGTTTATCAACACATACACGAAATTAAAAGTACTCTAAATATTACATATTTCAACGCAAATATTTAGGTCGATATATTGTTGTTGTGTATCGTCGTGTATTGTAAAGTCGAGGGTCGGCTATTTTGCATATTCATTAGATGACGTCGTAGTGAGCACGTGCCCTGTGACTGTCAAACAATAATAGTGATGACCTAGTTGGAAATTACCAAGTATTTTAACAAAAATGAGATTCAAACAGGTAAAACAACATAAGAAAGCCTCAAGATGCCAATTTCCGCCATTTTTGCTAATGCCCATTTTTAAAAAATCAATTTCTGTGCCGTTTTAAGAGCCTTGGGTCACCAGGGTCATGGAAGACACGGTCGGCTGCTTTGCTTACAAACTTGGGTTAAAGGTTATATGACTGAATTTGGACTCGTGGGTTTAATCAATTGAGAAAAATGTCTCACAAAACATGTGATTTCTTATTTATCTAACCTGTAAAATGTAAAAAGTCTGACAATGAGTGAAACAAAATAACAACTTGTAGCCTTTCAAAACACTTGGTCATGTGACTTTAACATATGGATAAAAGAAAGAATGTATATTGTGTTTAATATAGTTATACTGTATTGACCCACATTGTTGTTATTTGCTGTTTAAAATAGTGAACTAAAATGAACACCTGAAAAAACTTTATGTGAAAAAAAAAAAATTCTGCTGAGACAAATTAGACAATTTTGGTGTTATGCCAGGTTTTTTATATTATATGACACTGAAAAAAGATGTTTTTAGCAGGGATTGTTATTACAAATAGTTATCTTAATTATAGTTGAACAAATTGAATTGGTATCATCTTTAATTTATTCACAACCGTATGCAAATATCACAGGCACTTGTTTCTGGTAAAATTTGTTTACCTAGATACTATATATACATGTACTACAAGGTATGTAACCGTTCATTTGTAAAAAATCTAGGTCATCGCGATTTTTGCTTTTTTTCAACTCGACGGATGCCAGCAAGGAGGAATGGCCTACATCATCTGAAACTACGATAATTTATCTACAAATTGATGTATAAAACACCTACCTTTGCTGAACCTCAACAATGCAACAGACCTTTTTCCACGGGTCAGTTATCAGCTTTCATCATCCAGTTGGTCACCTGGCAAGTTCTACCCCGCAGTGAATGAAAAGTTCAAGGTCGAACTCAGGTAAAGTATTTGATTGGTCGAAGTTTCTCATTACATTTAGCAAGCTGGAATTCTGAAGTTTATTTTTATAATTTTTCATCAAAATGGAGAAGATGCAAAAAGAAACATGTGATGCTGTATTAATTTTCCCGCCTATAAGACTTTCAGTCCTGTTGATATACTTCAGGGAAAAATCCCGAGGTTGTATAGATAGTTCACAAATTTTTGAATTCTAAAAATAGCCACAGATTTGCATCCAAACTACACTTTTATTCTAAGAAATTAAAACACTTTTATTAATTTTTTTTATTGGAATGCAATATATATAATTTTCTAACATCTCAGTATTTTTTATAGCATTTTTATTACAACTTATCTTATTTTTTCTTTCACTGCGGGGTAGAACTTACCAGGTGACCAACTGGATGATGAAAGCTGATAACTGACCCGTGGAAAAAGGTCTGTTGCATTGTTGAGGTTCAGCAAAGGTAGGTGTTTTATACATCATTTTGTAGATAAATTATCGTAGTTTCAGATGATGTAGGCCATTCCTCCATGCTGGCGTCCGTCGAGTTGAAAAAACGAGAAAATCACGATGACCTAGATTTTTTACAAATGAACGGTTACGTACCTTGTAGTATATATAGTATCTAGGTAAAAAAAAATTACCAGAAACAAATGCCTGTGGCAAATATGGAGTCTCGACTTTACAATACACTCTACAAAACATGGTGGAAATACCCTCCAAGTTTCAGATGGATTTTTAATCACTTGCTAAGGATGCAAAAATAATGTAATCGGTACCAAAACTGCAAAGAGACTACATGTATGTTTATTCTTGATTATGTTATTTATAGAATAGTTGCAGTTATTTTAGAAATGTTTTGAGACAAAATAGTCTTAGGGTCTCGACTTTACAATACACGAGGATATCAATCATAATTGTTATTTGTATTGTTGTTGTGTATCAATCATAATTGTTATTTGTATATGCCTTTCCTGGGGCCCTGATTTGGTTAATAAACTTATTTCTATTTCTATTTCTATTTCATACATTCCATCGATGTGTGTCGGCCATGAATAACAAAATGAACTAACCTTATTTCCTACTTTAAACTAGACGGTGATGTAATTAAGTTACCGATATTTTCCAATTTGATGGCATTTAGCTACTCAAACAAGTAAAATGCCCACAAAATCGTAAAATAAATCAGTAACCAGCTTGTCAATCAGCGTCCCTTGTAAACAACGTCACAGGATGACGATATATTGTAAAAGTCAGTCGATAGATGGTTGTCTTAAGTATTTGTTCCGGAATTTTTTTTTATGTCAACAATACAAGCTTTTTTTTTCATTGGCATTTATTTTTTTATTTCATATCTAACAATAATTGTCGATTATTAACAATAAACATTGTTTCTTTTATCTTTTTTTATTATCGGGAATCCAAGCCGCCATTTTGTTTACATTACGAAAAAAGTAGTCCGCTGAACATCGTCTATCGAAAAATAAACTGACAAAACCCCGCCTCCATAAGCGCTTATACCCAATCAGAGTATAGGATTTCTAATTATGTAAATCATATAAGAATTATTACTAAATATTAAATATACGTCTGAAAATTAAACCAAACAGTGTTAGAATTAGATTTTTGAGCTGTCAAATTTGTGTTCTTCCCCTCGACGGGATTTGAACTCACACCATTGATACACTGCAGCACCATTCGCTTAACCTTACGGCCAACGCCCTAATATATATATATATTATTTGGAAAAGTACGATTTTAAAAGATTAACATAATTATGTCTATCAAGATAGTGAATAATAAAGACAAATTTTATAATACCCTTAGAAATTTTCTAGAGCGAATATAACATAAAATTCGTAATCAATTTAAAATAAACTATTTAATAAATGCTTATTAAAATTAATTGGATGTATACATAAGTGTATCATAAATCTAGCCCTACGTTAAAATAATTCTAATCAGAATCAGTTTCATTGACTTGTGTTCTCAATATTATTAACAATTCCTTGAAAACCATTTTACATTTTCAGTCAAAGAATTTCCCTATTTTATTGTTAAACGTATATCCCAAGTCACCAGTTATGAATTGTATTGGTAGAAAAGGAGGCAATCCAATGAAATCAAGTTGGATTTACAACTACTTTTGTAATCAGTGCAAATCCCCACTTAAGTCGTGATTTCGAATCCTAGTTTGTCAGTGGTTTTCTCACGGTACTCCGGTTTCCTCCACCAATAAAACTACTACGATAAACTGAAATATTGTTGAAAGTGTCATTAAACCCTAACCATCAACACTAATTGGTTTTCTATGTTTAATACCTCGTCCGCCATGCTAAGACCAATTTCTACCTCACTCGGTGAGACAAGTCTACGGAGCATGCCATCAATATGGGACAACTCAAAAACACCACCCTAGTATATGGCGAATCTACTTACCCGTAAAATTTGTGAATCATCTGGATATTTGCCAAGAATCGTCTGTAGTTGTCTGAGAAGTGTTGGTCTCTTCATTTTAAAACTTGTTCCACTGCTACAGGATGTTTCTCTTGATCCACCAACTAAGAAATAATTACAATTAACAATGTTCATTAAAGTAATATGAAATGCCAAAATCATTATTTTCAGTTTTCTAAAAATTTCTGATATATGTAAAGATTAAATATATAAAGAACGTAAACCATTCACTTTTTGAGAGCTACAATGCATAATTCAGGAGAAAACGTCATTTTATTCTGTCTTCGATAATTCGTGCTACCCGGACAATAATGCAAATCATATGCTATTGACCTCAGATTTGAACTCATTCGGTAGAGATTGTGTGCATGCTCCGTTACAGTGTTGATGGAGAAAATGTCGGAGGCAAAGAAATTGAAGCCAGGTCCGAAGCGTAAATTGAGCGATTCTGCCAGAAAAAGAAACAAAAAAGCAGCGAATACTAAGTTAAGCAAAAACAGAATATATATTGGAGATGAATATGATGATCGTTGGATGGAAATAAATACCGCTCTTCGTCTGGAAACGAACTCTGAAGTGACCAATATTCTTCTTGACAGGTAACATCATTTTCGTTTCGATTTATACATTCCATTATTTTCCATTCAATCCACGATTAAAAATAATTTTCCCTTAGCGAAACGTTAAACAAGGATCTCTTTACATGGAAAATAAATATATATCACCATCTATGATCTAAACCGCCGTAAATGTCCTTTAACGGCATTATGTGTATAATTCAGCAAATTTCGCGGGGCCCAAGAAAGGGTCACTGCATACGCAACTTGTAATTATGTTAAAACATTGGGGTTTTTTTAAATTAAAAATGAATACTACTTTGTTTCAAATCCTTCAAATTATACAGTTAAAAGTAATTTCCTATTTAGAGACGGACCATTTGCCTTTCCTGGAAAAGGGGGAGGGGGTGGATGGGTGACATGATATGTATAGATTCTCCTTCAGGTAATATAAAATTTAATTAATCCCAAATTTGGTTTACAGGTATGCAGAAACTGCAGGATGTTCAATATCATTGCCAATCAAAACTCCTGAAAAAGTTGCAACTGTAAATACATTTTGTTTGTCAATCTACAGATTTTTTTCAATTATTTTGTGAGAAAGATTTTTCTCTCTCAAATATATTCCAGGCTAAAGTTTTGTTCTATGTGGTAGTGGTGTTTTTTTTAGTTAATTTCATAAGGCCACAAAATAATTTTTTAGATTCTCATCCTCCTGTCAGTAAAAATATGGGGAGGGAGGGAGGCATATATAATTTATTTTTTGACCATTTTCATAAAAATCACTAGGAATTTTAAAGAAATATCTGAGAATGTAAAATAAATTATGAAATTGAAGCAAAAAACAATGGGGAGGGAGGGGATGAGAATCTAAATATAAAATCAATTTGGCCCAAGAGATAAGAATGTGAAAGAAAGCACATTGTGTCACATTTTTTTATCTCATAATAATATATAGGCAAATAATTTGATTCTGAGGGGTCCTGGCAAGTTTAGTTAGGTTAGAATATTTGACAGAAAATTCATTCGGCACATAGTGCAGGACAGGTTATAACATTGTTTACTCAGTTCAGGCCAGATTTTTTTTTAAATATTCTATGGAGCAAAGACCAGAATTTTTTTCCAACTTTGGGTGGCCAGATTATTTATTTTATTTACAAAAACTGAATGATACATGTGCTCACCTTGTTTACGTTGGTGATGCAATTCCATGATCGGCAATCATCGGAACGGTGCATCCGAAAGTTAATTAGCCGCCATTGCCTTGAAAAAACACGTACGAGATGGAATGATTTTCTGTTCTTAATCACAGATGATCGCGATTTCCGTCCTCAAACATGCACGAATGGTTTAGTTTTTAGGGAATATAAGCATATCAAGAATATTTTTGAAGACGTTTATTTCACCAAAAACTCGTTTCATTTTACTTTAATACAGCTGAAATAGAAAAAAATACGCTTACCATGGTAATACATAGGTTTAGGGACCAAAATTACAATTTCAAGGAGCCATAGTGGTCGTAATCGTATGGTAGCTGTATTTACAACTTTATGTGCAATCAGTGCCTATTACCACTAAATTTGTGAGTTAGACTTGAACCTCGTTCATAACAAGGTGTACTCGATATAACATTATGTGATAAAGTTTATCAGTGACTTGCGTCAGGTCGGTGGATTTCTCCATGTACTACTGTTTCCTCCACCAATAAAACTGACTGCCACAGAATAACTGAAATATTGTTGAAAGTGGCGTTAAGCACCTTAAATAACTAAACCACTACAATTTCAAACTTTCATTACAGTTAGTTTCTTACACTTTCAATATAACAGTCTCTGTATGTAAATATAGGGCTAGGGTAATGGTGTTTAAAACCACTTTTGACAATATTTCAGTTATATCGTGGCGGTCAATTTTTTGTTCGAGAAAACACCGACCTGCCGCAAGTCACCGATATAAATTAATAACAAAAGTGCAACAATGATAATGTACATCACAAGTAATCCCTAACAATCACAAGTAATCACTAACCATCACAAGTAATCACTAACCATCACAAGTAACCACTAACCATCACAAGTAATCACTAACCATCACAAGTAATCCCTAACCATCACAAGTAATCCATAACAATCACAAGTAATCCATAAAAATCACAAGTAATCACTAACCATCACAAGTAACCACTAGCCATCACAAGTAATCACTAACCAGCACAAGTAATCCCTAACCATCACAAGTAATCCCTAACCATCACAAGTAACCACTAGTCATCAAAAGTAATCACTAGCCACCACAGATAATCCCTAACCATCACAAGTAATCACTAACCACCATAAACCATAAATAATCCTTAACTATCACAAGAAATCACTAACCATCACAATTAATCACTAACCACCACAAGTAATCATTAACCACCACAAGTAATCACTAACCACCACAAGTAATCACTAACCATCACAAGTATTCTCTAACCATAACAAGCAATCCATGACCACCACAAGTAATCACTAACCATCACAAGTAATCACTAACCACCACAAGTAATCCCTAACCAACACAATTAATCACTAACCACCAGAAATAATCCTTAGCCATCACAAGTAATCCCTTACCGCCACATGTAATCACTAACCATCACAAGTAATCACTAACCACCACAAGTAATCCCTAACCATCACAAGTCATCACTAAACATCACAATTAACCCTTAACCATAACAAGTTATTACTAACGTTCACCAGTAATCATTTATCAACACAAATAATCATTAACAATCACAAGTAATCCCTGACCACCACAAGTAATACCTAACCATCACAAGTAATCACTAACCATCACAAATAATCATTAACAATCACAAGTAATCACTAAGTCTCACAAGTAATCATTAATCAACACAGTCACTTACAATCACAAGTAATCACTAACCATCACCAATCATCCTATGTAATCCCTTACAATCACAATTCATCATTAATCAACACAAATAATCACCAACCATCGCAAATAGTGACTAATCATTAGAAGTTAACACTAATCACAATAAAGTAATCACTAATCACAACAACTGATAATTAATAAATACAAGTAATCACTCACAACCACAAGTAATCATTAATCAACACAAGTAATAAATAATTAACAAAGAAATCACTAACCATCAAAAGTAATCATTAATCAATAATCAATTCAAGTAATCATTGACCACCATAACAAATCATTTATCATTGCAAGTAATCACTAATCATAACAAGTAATCACTTACCATCACAAGTAATAATTAATCAACACAAGTAATCACTAACCATCACAAGTAATCATTTATCAACACACATAATCACTTATCATCACAAGTAATCATTAATCAATAATCAATACAAGTAATCATTGATCACCATAAAAGTCATTATGAACTTACAATCACAAGTAATCACTAATCATTTGTAGTAAACTGCTTCCATGTAATCCAAGTATTTCCTATGTAAAAATCAGGTGGTTTTCTCAGAGTAATCCAGTTTCCTTGACCAATAAAACTGACCTCCACAATATAATTGACATATTGTTGAAAGTGGCATTAAACACCATAAACCATAAGCCTATGTAAAAATCATATTTTCATGCAGACAAATTAATATTTAAAGATGTACCCTCATATTGTTATTCCAAGTTTGGTTTCTTCGACCTACCTGATAGCTGTTGATGTCTTGACATTTCTTCTTCTGTAGGTCCATGTAAAGGTTGTTTCTTTGCATGACTATGTTGAGCCATAATTACTTGTATGTGGCTCTGTAGCAGCTCCCAGATTGTTTACGGTTCCATTATAATTTTAAATACGCCTTAGATTTAGTAGCAATCTACAACTAAATAAAATAAAATTATAATGTAATTGGTTATGTAACAAGCAATTTAATTGGTAAAATGCATTTACAGGACAGGTTAAATTTTTACGTTTTACCATTGTTGAAAGTCTGGCATGATATTGATTTGCAGTGACACATTGAAATTGTTATTTAAGCTAAATAAAATTCCGAGTTGATATTTTTGGTTATGATTACATTCAGATCATTCAATATTCTATTAAATTTTAAGCGTTTGATTTCTGATTAAAAAGTTTTATAATTATGGAACTGTTTTGGTGGATATGCTATGTGAACAGGTGCAGTGAAATTGATTAATAACAGTTGATAATTGTAAACAAATGTTATTGTTGGAAAACTTTCATTAGAATAGGAATAACAGTATTGTATTAGAAGTGTTGTCGACGTAAATCGTCCGTTTTACAATCGCAAATATCTGTTTACCTGCAGACGCTATGCTACGTGTCGCCAGGTAATCTCAATTTGCGACAGTAAAACTAATGATTTACGGCGACAACACATCTAATACAATACTGTTATTATCTAATTGTAATTTAGGGGCTATCTATGTATTCCTATCTTAACAAATTTAACCCTGGACTGATTCTTATTTACCTAACTGGATCAGTAATGTAGTGATTATCGTGCTCACCTCGACCCAGCACTATAAAACTGGTATTTGTTGCTTCTCTGCTAAGCTGCAATAAGGAGTAAGAACAAAGACTGGTTGGCTTCAAATCAGAATAATGTGTCCCGATAAGATCTATGTGCTTACCCGCGCACTGTTGTTTCAGTGAGCTAGCACTATAAAAATCCAACTCAGCATGTTGGTCTAGTGAAAAGCGGATATCATCATCATCTCATGGAATGTAACATGTTCTCGCCATGATTATAGGTGAACAATTTCTTATTTGGAATTAAACAACAATCACTCATTCACTAACTCTTATCTACTTTAAGATGAGCAAATATTTTACCATATGTGTCGGATGTTTTTCACTTTTGAATAAATCGTGGGCATTGCTGACCTATTTATATCTATAATTTTAATTTATTATTGTTTTCCTATCAATCCTATTTTAGGGTTAGGTTTCTATCAATCCTATTTTAGAGTTAGGTTTCTATCAATCCTATTTTAGAGTTAGGTTTCTATCAATCCTATTTTAGGGTTAGGTTTCTATCAATCCTATTTTAGGGTTAGGTTTATAGTGGGGTTCGTGTTACTCGATCTTTACCTTCCTATCAATTCTATTTTAGGGTTAGGTTTCTATCAATCCTATTTTAGGGTTAGATTTCTACCAATCTTATTTTAGGGTTAGGTTTATAGTGGGGTTCGTGTTACTCGATCTTTACCTTCCTATCAATCCTATTTTAGGGTTAGGTTTCTATCAATCCTATTTTAGGGTTAGGTTTCTATCAATCCTATTTTAAGGTTAGGTTTCTATCAATCCTATTTTAGGGTTAGGTTTCTATCAATCCTATTTTAGGGTTAGGTTTCTATCAATTCTATTTTAAGGTTAGGTTTCTATCAATCCTATTTTAGGGTTAGGTTTCTATCAATCCTATTTTAGGGTTAGGTTTCTATCAATCCTATTTTAAGGTTAGGTTTCTATCAATCCTATTTTAGGGTTAGGTTTCTATCAATCCTATTTTAAGGTTAGGTTTCTATCAATCCTATTTTAGGGTTAGGTTTCTATCAATCCTATTTTAGGGTTAGGTTTCTATCAATCCTATTTTAGGGTTAGGTTTCTATCAATTCTATTTTAGGGTTATGTTTCTATCAATCCTATTTTAAGGTTAGGTTTCTATCAATCCTATTTTAAGGTTAGGTTTTTATCAATCCTATTTTAGGGTTAGGTTTCTATCAATCCTATTTTAGGGTTAGGTTTCTATCAATTCTATTTTAAGGTTAGGTTTCTATCAATCCTATTTTAGGGTTAGGTTTCTATCAATCCTATTTTAGGGTTAGGTTTCTATCAATCCTATTTTAAGGTTAGGTTTCTATCAATCCTATTTTAGGATTAGGTTTCTATCAATCCTATTTTAGGGTTAGGTTTCTATCAATCCTATTTTAGGGTTAGGTTTCTATCAATCCTATTTTAAGGTTAGGTTTTTATCAATCCTATTTTAGGGTTAGGTTTCTATCAATCCTATTTTAAGGTTAGGTTTTTATCAATCCTATTTTAGGGTTAGGTTTCTATCAATCCTATTTTAGGGTTAGGTTTCTATCTATCCTATTTTAGGGTTAGGGTTTCAGTGGGGTTCGTGTTACTCGATCTTTAGTTTTATGTGTATGTTTTGTAGATCGTTGTTTGTCCTTTTGTACTTTTTCTTTTGGCCATTGTGTTTTCTGTTCTTCTTCGATGAACAAATTCTGATTACCTCCCTTTGGTATCTTCAAACTCTTCAAACATAGACCAAACCTAAATTATTGTTTCAGAAATATTTAAAAAAAATTAAAATAAAAAGAATTCAGAAAAATTAATTTACCATTGAACATGTGATTATTCAAGAAATAATTTATGGAAGGGGTAAGTTTGTTGGAGATTTTAATATGGGTAACATTATCTGCGTAAATTTTACCCCGAGCGACAATTTTTACGCAGATAATGTTACCCATATTAAAATCTCCAACAAACTTACCCCTTCCATAAATTATTTCTATTCTAATAGGACATGTACGGTAAAATTTTAATCCACATTCCTTTATAGTGTACCCATATTAAAATCTCCAACAAACCTACCCCTTCCATATATTATTTCTATGACGTGCTGTTTTGGCTTTGTAAACAAAAGGGTATAATAGAACAGCGTGTAAGTCATAATAAATCGGGGATTTTTATACCCTTTCGTTTACAAAGCCAAAACAGCACGTCATATTTGATTTTTTTTTTTTATTATTTTTATATATATTTTTTTTTAGTTTTGTTTCTTCGGTTAATCTATAGAAACTGTCCAAGTCTAAAATGTATATTACAAACTACAACCACATGTATTTAAATTTACTATTTATAGTCAGCTTGAGCTTTTGCCAAATTTAGAAACTATTAAAACAAACTGTGTATTATATAAAGTAATTGTATGCATGTGTAAATCTATTATTTGTATGTGTTGATTTGAAGATAATAAGATTCTTGTCAATGGAAATGTGTGAGCAGCCCCATTAAACATGTACATTTTTTAAATATCGGAAAATAGATTTTGTATATCATTTTCTTCCCCCTGAATCAAAAATTGAATTTTTGATATTACAAATTTATATTCTGGGGCAAAAACAATTATTAACGTTTTTAAATTTAATTTTTTTAATATTTTTATTTAGAAACAATAATTTGAATTGTTTCTTTTGTTTCACTTAAAAATGCATAGTTGGGTTTCTATTAATTGGCATTCAAATAGGAGAAAATAAGTATTCAAATTCCATGCTATAGTTTGTATTGAAAAACTAAACAGCAAATGTATTGTTTTATTTTTGTACAAGGGAAAATAATTTTGTATAAGCCAACCTCATTCAATCAATTCTATATTTAGTTCCTCTTTTCACCTTTCTTATTGTTTTTGGTGGTGATTCAGACTGCTAACAATTTTTTTTCTGTAGAAATATCCACAGGATTTATTTCTTCTTTTTGCATATATTCAAAATTTTCGAAAGTTATCTTTTAGATTTTCTTTGTATTTTAATTCAATCTTTCCAATTTTTTTGGGTAAAATTCCAATACATGGATACATGTAAACAAATGGTTTATATCTCATAAATTGAAGGTGGAAAAATCAATTGTTCTCATCAAGTAAGTCATTTAGAAATAAAACCATTCCTGTTTCATACTATGTATAAAAAAAAACTGCATTGCCAATTTTAAAATTATGTAATAAAGGTTGTCAGTGACTTGCGACAAGTCGGTGGTTTTCTCCGGGTCCTTCGGTTTCCTCCATCAATAAAACTTACCGCCACGATATAACTGAAATATTATTTAAAAGTGGCGTTAAACACCATTAAACAAACAAACAATGAAACCCTATTTTAAACATTTGTACTAGGGTAGATGACGAGATATAAATATATCTATTATAAATGTTTACAAAGTCTTATCATGATATAAATATGTCTATTATAAATGTTTACAAAGTCTTATCATGATATAAATATGTCTATTATAAATGTTTACAAAGTCTTATCATGATATAAATATATCTATTATAAATGTTTACAAAGTCTTATCATGATATAAATATATCTATTATAAATGTTTACAAAGTGTTATCATTGACACAAACATTATTAATTTAAGGATTTAATTTAAATAATGTAACATTTTTTTTTGTATTATCATATTCATTTTAAGTATTTCTTCAAATTTCATCATACATATTTAGGTCATTAAGTATTTCATCAGATTTATTCTAGAATTCCTTTCTTTAAGATATGAACCAGATGCTGAATTAGTTACAGATAATTTGATGACTTAGCAACTATTTGCCCTGTTAAGGATTTATGATGTCCAAATATGTAGTAGGGCTTGGTGGGGAAAATAGACAGTATATAAGTGAGAGCAGGGAGAGAGTGAGAAGAAACAGAAGACTAAGATTGTTGAGCCTGAGTTGATTTATATTTCATGTTGTTAAATTGATTGCCATATATGTTTTCTTAATACAGTTGAACTTTTTATCGACTTAGTGTTTACTTGGTATATTATTCAGACCACACAAGGATCCATTTATTTATGTGACCAAAATATTCCTAAATCACGCTACCAATTAGATTTAAGGAAGATTTTGTAAAGTGTGCCATTTGGTGTCTGTTGTCATACAAGGGTTATTGGTATTGGTTGTCTGTATACGGTTGAGCATCACGACAGGAAATTAACATCACACTGTAAACCAGACCCAGCAACACACAATTTGGCTTGTTCGCGCTCTTTGTCGTCACATTGGTGGCAGTGGTGGGATATTTGGGTGACTTCAATACTTTCTTGCGTAAACAGCTAAGTGGAGAATATGGAAACGCCTAGAACAACACCAGTGAGGATATCATCTCGAGCTCCAATGACATCTCAGGTAAGGTAGAACTGCTTTAAGGATAGATTATTCTCCCCAGGAGATTATGTGTTAGGTAGGTCGCCTGCCACTGATACTCCTTATAACATTCACACGGAGACGTTGCCGGGTGTCCGATTTCGTCGGACGACCAGGCCATGTCCATCGGCGAAAACTTTAGGTAGAGCTGTCCAGAAACAGATAAGAAATTCAAGTAGTACAGTTAAGAGTTGGAAGAAGTTTTGGCTCGTATGGGTTGGCTTGCTAACGGTTAGTAGCGGTCTCGATGCAGTAATATGGACCTATTTTCCCGACCACAAGGTAGTACAAAAGCACAGGAATATAAGGGTAATAACAAAATTACCGAACTCCGAACAATCTTACAAAGGGAAAGTCAAAACTCATAAGTATATAAACAGACAAAATCAGTCAACAACCGGAAAACTGTGAAAACCGTAATGACCCTGACTTGGTACAGGCATTTCTAAAGAACTGGCGGGTTGAATCAGATTTTAAAGCGCCAAACCTCCCCCTTTCATTACGGCTCAAAGTTTCCGGCTGTCACTATAACAGTATTTATAACAATACTTGAACAAAACAGGTAAAACAGTTGTTAAAGCAGCACCAAACTCAGTGAAGTAAATGTCAAAGACACTTTTACGTCACACATTGATAACAAAATATTTTTGACATTTTTGTTGACACCTTATGAAAATCCATCGTTTATAATCTTTTCTGCAGAGACGCAATATATTTCGACAAGATCTTGGTATCGGAATATAAACTTTTTAAGAGATCGAATAAGGCGAATCTTTTTATAGACCTGGTCCAGTAGCCTGTTTCTCAGATGAAGATGACGTTTCAGGAAATCAGAATAATTGCTACTGGCCCTTGCATATGTGATGATTGTATTATTATCAATAATAGGGCTGATAGTCTCTACTATTGTCATGAAATTAACATGGAATTCCGTGCTTTCTGTTCAAAAACTAGGAAACACGTATGATCACAATCCTGAAAACAAGCTTACCGCTGATCTGGATGGTGGCACGGCTGAATATGGTACGCCCTATGATATGGAGGAAGCGCCCACATATTTAACCCCTGACCCTCAATGTCCTGTTATGAACGGACAAGGACCAACGGTTGTTGAATCACCTGGGCAAAATTCTGAATGCTTGGGCAGTCCAATATTTTCTAATCGGACAAATAAAATAGCCATGTATGACCAGCCAGTTGATGATGTTCAAGGAAAGGTCCAACCGACATCTGAATATCCGATGCGCAGAACATTTCCTGGGGCAAATAACGATGTTTGGAACGAATTTGTACAATATTTTGAGAATCTAGCAGAGCTAAATGCTTGGCATAATGAAAAGTCTCGTAGAGTCTTACTTAGTACTCTTAGGGGACAAGCAGAGACTTATGCTTACGGAATGGCACTGGTGATACAAAGAGATTATAATCGTCTTAAACAAAAGATGGAGGAGAGGTTCGGACACTCTGCTATGAAAAAACGTTATGTAACAGAGGACAAACTTAGGAAGAGAGAACCTTGCGAATCGCTTAGGGACTTTGGTCAAGCTATTGAGGATTTGTATCGTAGGGCATACCCAGGCAATCCTGAGATTGTAGAGGAAAACTCTATCAAAGCGTTCCTTGACAAATGTGGGCAATCAGAAGATTGTCGTCTTGCTGTTAAGAGGACGAGACCTATAACTTTATAAAAGGCCGTGGTTAATGCAATACAGGAGGAATGTTTAAGAGCAGAGGAGAAGGACCTTGCTAAAGAGGTTAATCCAGCACAGCGTCTGGTATATGAAGTTGGAGAAGGGGGCAATAATGAAGTCGTAGCTACGAAAGCAACTGGAGCCTCAAACAATGGATTTTCGAGGTTAGAGGTGAGAGAAAATATAAATATAAATGATAACCCCAATATTTTCTCACGTTATAACGGAGGACCCCAAGGGCGGTCATATTACCGTGATATAAGACGTGGAAGAGGGAGGCCCCCAACGCTTAGAAACCGTCAACAAAATTTCCGGACCCAGGAAGGGAGCCGTAGAGATTATGAGAATAAAGCTTTAAACTAGAACAGACCGGCGCTGGAGGCCTAGTGTCGGTCAACCATGAACGGCCTAATGAAAATAAGAATTTAATGATAAGTCAGAGGAAAAGGAGGAAACGTAAAAGAAAGAGAGAAGGTAATAGTATTCTTAATAGCTCTAGTAGCGAGTGATACTTCCAGAAAAACAGGCCCTAGTTTTGGAGCCTCAGGAAATCTGGAGAGAAAAATCACTTCACAAGCTCGAGTAAAAAGTACGGGTTGTATGATGGTACAGGGCAGAATAGAAGGAGTTTTAGCAGACTGGAAAATTAACACAGGAGCTAAAAGTACATTTATAACAAAAGAAACATTTGATTTAATTGTGGACAAGCCCGTCTTCCGATCTGTTGTTAACACTTATATTACTGCGAATGGTCAAAGATTGCAGTGTATTGGGCAAGCTTTCATGACTGTAATGTTCGCTGAACATGTTTTTGAACACGATATTATTGTGGGAGGAGTAAAATGTAATTTAATAGGAGAAGATTTCATCACGATGTATCGTTGTGTATGGGATCATGATGAGTCATGTCTGGTAATTAAGGGGAGTCGTATACCTTTAGAAGAATCGGGTACATGTATGGGATCCAGGAGAGTTATTGCCATAGAAACGATATTTGTGCCGGGTGGGCATGAAGCTGTCATCAAGTCAGGTTTAAGTAACCGGACTGGTATTACGGATATGGAAAGCTTTGTTGGCGTCCTAACTCCAGAAATATCATTTTTGGAAAAGTATGGATTAGCCATAGCTAAAACATTAGTAGATGCAGCTAATGAGGTGTTGTTTAATCCGGGACACACTGATGGAAGAGTGTACAGACATACTTACATAGCGCTGTTTACACCGGTGAGTAGAGTTGGCCCGACGGTCATTTTAAATAACTGAGAGCCTGATCGTGTATATCATGTAGATAAAATATCAATGAACAATGAGGCAGTACCAGAACATTTACAGTCGGTATTTAAAACTGGCTGCCGACATTTAGATGATGATCAAAAAGTAAAATTTAAGAACTTCCTGTTGAAGAATAAGAATTGCTTTGCTAAGCCAGGAGAGGTCGGATGAACCAACCTGAGGATACATAACATTAAGTTAAAAGATGAAACACCAGTTAGGGAACCACCTAGGCGGATCCCTATACAAGCAGCATGCATTGGAAGGAGAGATTAAGAAGCTAGAAGAACGTGGTTTAATAGAAAAATCTTCTAGCCCCTGGTCATCACAGGTAGTTATGGTAGAAAGGAAGGACGGAAGCTGGCAAATGTGTGTGAACTATCGAAAGTTGAACGAGAAGACGATCAAAAACGCTTACCCATTAACGCGAATTGATGAGAACCTTGACACATTGGACGGAGTTGATTGGTACACGTCATTGGATCTTGATATGGCTTATCACCAGGTGCCCATGACTGATGAGAATAAAGAAAAACAGCTTTTGCTACTCCTAGAGGCGGTTTATATCAGTTTACAACCATGCTCCTCGGCCTTTGCATTGCGGCAAGTACGTTCGAAAGAATAGTTGAGAAAGCACTCCGTGTAGATTTATAATGGTGCTCAAAATCCTTGGTCACTTGGTATTTTGAAGCCCATTTGAATTCTACCATACCTATATTATATTTTATTCTGTCTGGATCCCTAAAGTTTATTTGGAGTCCCAAAAACAATTGAATGTTTTGCATGATAATGTCAACTATTTGTTTTTCCTGTTTTGTTTTAGTCATTATTAGTCGTTATATTGATTTGGTGCTAAAACCTGAACAGCGGAGGTTCAGTTCTAAGAGGAGGGCTGTGTAACATTTTTTTTGTATTATTATATTCATTTTAAGTATTTCTTCAAATTTCATCATACATATTTAGGTCATTAAGTATTTCATCAGATTTATTCTAGAATTCATTTGTCTAAGATATGAACCAGATGCTGAATTAGTTACAGATAATTTGATGACTTGGCAACTATTTGCCCTGTTAAGGATTTATGATGTCAAATATGTAGTAGGGCTTGGTAGGGAAAATAGGCAGTATATAAGTGAGAACACAGGGGCTAGGTGCGTCCGAAAAAAGAAAAAAAAACTATATAATACTACAAGGGGGCGAACTCACTTGCTTCCATTTTTTTAAGTCGTCGTGTTAAATTGATCGTAACTTCGGAACGCCTTAATATTTTCAAAACCAGACCCAGCAACACACAATTTAGCTTGTTCGCGCTCTTTTTCGTCACAATAATTTATATAATTGTACATATAGTCCGATTATTTTATAAACAAGTGTGTTTTATGTTTTATTTCTAAGGATCTTGTAGTTGTCTAAGTTTAATAATAAAATGTGTTCACGCCACGATATAGCTGAAATATTGCTAAAGTTGGCATTAAACACCAATCAATCAATCAATCAATCAATCAATAATTTATGAAACTCTACTTACCTTCTTGTTTATTAAATGTTCTAATGTACTAGTTCAAGTAATCAGTTCCTCCAAGGAAGGGTATCATTTTCATTTGGATTTTCACAGGAAGACGACCTAAAAATCAAGAATAAAATTAATGGCCATCTTGGATGGACTAATTATTTGGACTGTACTGACATACCTGAAGGTTTAATGCTGTTGTTCTATTTAATGACACTTGTATATTGGACTCATGTTTGCCATACATGTTTATTGATATATTGAAAGTACACAAAATTGTGGGTATTAATTAGCAAACGTATCTGGATCCAGGCGAAAGTGTGGGCTTTGAATCCGCCCCCTTATTTCATTTGTTTTCATTTACGGAGAACATTTGTGTATGGTTCCAACATTTAGAGCTATTCAGATGCGGATTTAGAGGGATCGTACTGAGGGTGTGCACCCCCTTTTCCCCTTACAATGTGCACATCAATTGCTATACATCTTTGAATCTAACATTATCAATCTTAATATTAGTCATAGTAGTAAACCTCAAACCGTCGAACTTCTGGAGGAGGGGTGGGGTCATTGCCACCATCGCTCTGTCTTAACACTCGCTTGGCAATTTAGCATAAATTCTAAGATCCAACCCCCCAACCCCCACAACACCTTGGACTAGATTTAAAACCTGGATTAATGCTAAAATCTAGAACCGCACCAGCAATACAGATAGTTTGGATCCACCTCCGGCACACTCATATTCATTGACGTTCACAACTCAATATAGCTATCGAACATTCTATAAATAGGGATTGAACGAGAAAAGTATATAGATAGGCTTCACACTGGTTGTGTATTTATTACTAGTCTCCGATAAAGATACCTCCTTAGTTGTATATGTACCTCTCTATCTGTACATGTACCTCTTTGTATGTATGATACCTTCTTAGCTGTACATGTACCTCTCTATCTGTATATGTACCTCTCTATCTGTATATGTACCTCTTTGTATGTATGATACCTTCTTAGTTGTATATGTACCTCTTTGTATGTATGATACCTTCTTAGTTGTATATGTACCTCTCTATCTGTATATGTACCTCTTTGTATGTATGATACCTTCTTAGTTGTATATGTACCTCTCTATCTGTATATGTACCTCTTTGTATGCATGATACCTTCTTAGTTGTACATGTACCTCTCTATCTGTATATGTACCTCTTTGTATGTATGATACCTTCTTAGTTGTACATGTACCTCTCTATCTGTACATGTACCTCTTTGTATGTATGATACCTTCTTAGTTGTACATGTACCTCTCTATCTGTATATGTACCTCTTTGTATGTATGATACCTTCTTAGTTGTATATGTACCTCTCTATCTGTATATGTACCTCTCTGTATGTATGATACCTTCTTAGTTGTATATGTACCTCTCTATCTGTATATGTACCTCTTTGTATGTATGATACCTTCTTAGTTGTACATGTACCTCTCTATCTGTATATGTACCTCTTTGTATGTATGATACCTTCTTAGTTGTATATGTGCCTCTCTATCTGTATATATACCTCTTTGTATGTATGATACCTTCTTAGTTGTATATGTACCTCTCTGTCTGTATATGTACCTCTCTATCTGTATATGTACCTCTTTGTATGTATGATACCTTTTTAGTTGTATATGTACCTCTCTATCTGTATATGTACCTCTCTATCTGTATATGTACCTCTTTGTATGTATGATACCTTCTTAGTTGTATATGTACCTCTCTATCTGTATATGTATGATACCTTCTTAGTTGTACATGTACCTCTCTATCTGTATATGTATCTCTCTATCTGTATATGTACCTCTCTATCTTTATATGTACCTCTTTGTATGTATGATACCTTCTTAGTTGTATATGTACCTCTCTATCTGTATATGTACCTCTCTGTATGTATGATACCTTCTTAGTTGTATATGTACCTCTCTATCTGTATATGTACCTCTTTGTATGTATGATACCTTCTTAGTTGTACATGTACCTCTCTATCTGTATATGTACCTCTTTGTATGTATGATACCTTCTTAGTTGTATATGTGCCTCTCTATCTGTATATATACCTCTTTGTATGTATGATACCTTCTTAGTTGTATATGTACCTCTCTGTCTGTATATGTACCTCTCTATCTGTATATGTACCTCTTTGTATGTATGATACCTTTTTAGTTGTATATGTACCTCTCTATCTGTATATGTACCTCTCTATCTGTATATGTACCTCTTTGTATGTATGATACCTTCTTAGTTGTATATGTACCTCTCTATCTGTATATGTATGATACCTTCTTAGTTGTACATGTACCTCTCTATCTGTATATGTATCTCTCTATCTGTATATGTACCTCTCTATCTTTATATGTACCTCTTTGTATGTATGATACCTTCTTAGTTGTATATGTACCTCTCTATCTGTATATGTACCTCTTTGTATGTATGATAAATTCTTAGTTGTATATGTACCTCTCTATCTGTATATGTACCTCTTTGTATGTATGATACCTTCTTAGTTGTATATGTACCTCTCTATCTGTTTATGTACCTCTCTATCTGTATATGTACCTCTTTGTATGTATGATACCTTCTTAGTTGTACATGTACCTCTCTATCTGTATATGTACCTCTTTGTATGTATGATACCTTCTTAGTTGTATATGTACCTCTCTATCTGTATATGTACCTCTTTGTATGTATGATACCTTCTTAGTTGTACATGTACCTCTCTATCTGTATATGTACCTCTTTGTATGTATGATACCTTCTTAGTTGTATATGTACCTCTCTATCTGTATATGTACCTCTTTGTATGTATGATACCTTCTTAGTTGTATATGTACCTCTCTATCTGTATATGTACCTCTCTATCTGTACATGTACCTCTTTGTATGTATGATACCTTCTTAGTTGTATTTGTACCTCTCTATCTGTATATGTACCTCTTTGTATGTATGATACCTTCTTAGTTGTATATGTACCTCTCTATCTGTATATGTACCTCTTTGTATGTATGATACCTTCTTAGTTGTATATGTACCTCTCTATCTGTATATGTACCTCTATAACTGTACATGTACCTCTTTGTATGCATGATACCTTCTTAGTTGTATATGTACCTCTCTATCTGTATATGTACCTCTTTGTATGTATGATACCTTCTTAGTTGTATATGTACCTCTCTATCTGTATATGTACCTCTTTGTATGTATGATACCTTCTTAGTTGTATATGTGCCTCTCTATCTGTATATGTACCTCTCTATCTGTATATGTACCTCTTTGTATGTATGATACCTTCTTAGTTGTACATGTACCTCTCTATCTGTATATGTACCCCTCTATCTGTATATGTACCTCTTTGTATGTATGATACCTTCTTAGTTGTATATGTACCTCTCTATCTGTATATGTATGATACCTTCTTAGTTGTACATGTACCTCTCTATCTGTATATGTACCTCTCTATCTGTATATGTACCTCTCTATCTGTATATGTACCTCTTTGTATGTATGATACCTTCTTAGTTGTATATGTACCTCTCTGTCTGTATATGTACCTCTCTATCTGTATATGTACCTCTTTGTATGTATGATACCTTTTTAGTTGTATATGTACCTCTCTATCTGTATATGTACCTCTTTGTATGTATGATACCTTCTTAGTTGTATATGTACCTCTCTATCTGTATATGTATGATACCTTCTTAGTTGTACATGTACCTCTCTATCTGTATATGTACCTCTCTATCTGTATATGTACCTCTTTGTATGTATGATACCTTCTTAGTTGTATATGTACCTCTCTATCTGTATATGTACCTCTTTGTATGTATGATAAATTCTTAGTTGTATATGTACCTCTCTATCTGTATATGTACCTCTTTGTATGTATGATACCTTCTTAGTTGTATATGTACCTCTCTATCTGTATATGTACCTCTCTATCTGTATATGTACCTCTTTGTATGTATGATACCTTCTTAGTTGTACATGTACCTCTCTATCTGTATATGTACCTCTTTGTATGTATGATACCTTCTTAGTTGTATATGTACCTCTCTATCTGTATATGTACCTTTTTGTATGTATGATACCTTCTTAGTTGCATATGTACCTCTCTATCTGTATATGTACCTCTCTATCTGTACATGTACCTCTTTGTATGTATGATACCTTCTTAGTTGTATATGTATCTCTCTATCTGTATATGTACCTCTTTGTATGTATGATACCTTCTTAGTTGTACATGTACCTCTCTATCTGTATATGTACCCCTCTATCTGTATATGTACCTCTTTGTATGTATGATACCTTCTTAGTTGTATATGTACCTCTCTATCTGTATATGTATGATACCTTCTTAGTTGTACATGTACCTCTCTATCTGTATATGTACCTCTCTATCTGTATATGTACCTCTTTGTATGTATGATACCTTCTTAGTTGTATATGTACCTCTTTGTATGTATGATACCTTCTTAGTTGTATATGTACCTCTCTATCTGTATATGTACCTCTTTGTATGTATGATACCTTCTTAGTTGTATATGTACCTCTCTATCTGTATATGTACCTCTTTGTATGTATGATACCTTCTTAGTTGTATATGTACCTCTCTATCTGTATATGTATGATACCTTCTTAGTTGTACATGTACCTCTCTATCTGTATATGTACTTCTCTATCTGTATATGTACCTCTCTATCTGTATATGTACCTCTTTGTATGTATGATACCTTCTTAGTTGTATATGTACCTCTCTATCTGTATATGTACCTCTCTATCTGTATATGTACATCTTTGTATGTATGATACCTTCTTAGTTGTATATGTACCTCTCTATCTGTATATGTGCCTCTCTATCTGTATATGTACCTCTTTGTATGTATGATACCTTCTTAGTTGTACATGTACCTCTCTATCTGTATATGTACCTCTTTGTATGTATGATACCTTCTTAGTTGTATATGTACCTCTCTATCAGTATATGTACCTCTTTGTATGTATGATACCTTCTTAGTTGAATATGTACCTCTCTATCTGTATATGTACCTCTCTATCTGTACATGTACCTCTTTGTATGTATGATACCTTCTTAGTTGTATATGTTCCTCTCTATCTGTATATGTACCTCTTTGTATGTATGATACCTTCTTAGTTGTACATGTACCTCTCTATCTGTATATGTATGATACCTTCTTAGTTGTATATGTACCTCTCTATCTGTATATGTACCTCTCTATCTGTATATGTACCTCTTTGTATGTATGATACCTTCTTAGTTGTACATGTACCTCTCTATCTGTATATGTACCTCTTTGTATGTATGATACCTTCTTAGTTGTATATGTACCTCTCTATCTGTGTATGTACCTCTTTGTATGTATGATACCTTCTTAGTTGCATATGTACCTTTCTATCTGTACATGTACCTCTTTGTATGTATGATACCTTCTTAGTTGTATATGTACCTCTCTATCTGTATATGTACCTCTTTGTATGTATGATACCTTCTTAGTTGTACATGTACCTCTCTATCTGTATATGTACCCCTCTATCTGTATATGTACCTCTTTGTATGTATGATACCTTCTTAGTTGTATATGTACCTCTCTATCTGTATATGTATGATACCTTCTTAGTTGTACATGTACCTCTCTTTCTGTATATGTATCTCTCTATCTGTATATGTACCTCTCTATCTGTATATGTACCTCTTTGTATGTATGATACCTTCTTAGTTGTATGTGTACCTCTCTATCTGTATATGTACCTCTTTGTATGTATGATACCTTCTTAGTTATATATGTACCTCTCTATCTGTATATGTACCTCTCTATCTGTATATGTACCTCTTTGTATGTATGATACCTTCTTAGTTGTATATGCACCTCTCTATCTGTATATGTACCTCTTTGTATGTATGATACCTTCTTAGTTGTATATGTACCTCTCTATCTGTATATGTATGATACCTTCTTAGTTGTACATGTACCTCTCTATCTGTATATGTACCTTTCTATCTGTATATGTACCTCTCTATCTGTATATGTACCTCTTTGTATGTATGATACCTTCTTAGTTGTATATGTACCTCTCTATCTGTATATGTACCTCTCTATCTGTGTATGTACCTCTTTGTATGTATGATACCTTCTTAGTTGTATATGTACCTCTCTATCTGTATATGTACCTCTTTGTATGTATGATACCTTCTTAGTTGTATATGTACCTCTCTATCTGTATATGTACCTCTTTGTATGTATGATACCTTCTTAGTTGTATATGTACCTCTCTATCAGTATATGTACCTCTTTGTATGTATGATATCTTCTTAGTTGTATATGTACCTCTCTATCTGTATATGTACCTCTCTATCTGTACATGTACCTCTTTGTATGTATGATACCTTCTTAGTTGTATATGTACCTCTCTATCTGTATATGTACCTCTTTGTATGTATGATACCTTCTTAGTTGTACATGTACCTCTCTATCTGTATATGTATGATACCTTCTTAGTTGTATATGTACCTCTCTATCTGTATATGTACCTCTCTATCTGTATATGTACCTCTTTGTATGTATGATACCTTCTTAGTTGTACATGTACCTCTCTATCTGTATATGTACCTCTTTGTATGTATGATACCTTCTTAGTTGTATATGTACCTCTCTATCTGTATATGTACCTCTTTGTATGTATGATACCTTCTTAGTTGCATATGTACCTCTCTATCTGTATATGTACCTCTCTATCTGTACATGTACCTCTTTGTATGTATGATACCTTCTTAGTTGTATATGTACCTCTCTATCTGTATATGTACCTCTTTGTATGTATGATACCTTCTTAGTTGTACATGTACCTCTCTATCTGTATATGTACTCCTCTATCTGTATATGTACCTCTTTGTATGTATGATACCTTCTTAGTTGTATATGTACCTCTCTATCTGTATATGTATGATACCTTCTTAGTTGTACATGTACCTCTCTTTCTGTATATGTACCTCTCTATCTGTATATGTACCTCTCTATCTGTATATGTACCTCTTTGTATGTATGATACCTTCTTAGTTGTATGTGTACCTCTCTATCTGTATATGTACCTCTTTGTATGTATGATACCTTCTTAGTTATATATGTACCTCTCTATCTGTATATGTACCTCTCTATCTGTATATGTACCTCTTTGTATGTATGATACCTTCTTAGTTGTATATGCACCTCTCTATCTGTATATGTACCTCTCTATCTGTATATGTACCTATTTGTATGTATGATATCTTCTTAGTTGTATATGTACCTCTCTATCTGTATATGTATGATACCTTCTTAGTTGTACATGTACCTCTCTATCTGTATATGTAGCTCTCTATCTGTATATGTACCTCTTTGTATGTATGATACCTTCTTAGTTGTATATGTACCTCTCTATCTGTATATGTACCTCTTTGTATGTATGATACCTTCTTAGTTGTATATGTACCTCTCTATCTGTATATGTACCTCTCTATCTGTGTATGTACCTCTTTGTATGTATGATACCTTCTTAGTTGTATATGTACCTCTCTATCTGTATATGTACCTCTCTATCTGTATATGTACCTCTTTGTATGTATGATACCTTCTTAGTTGTACATGTACCTCTCTATCTGTATATGTACCTCTTTGTATGTATGATACCTTTTTAGTTGTATATGTACCTCTCTATCTGTATATGTACCTCTTTGTATGTATAATACCTTCTTAGTTGTATAAGTACCTCTCTATCTGTATATGTACCTCTCTATCTGTACATGTACCTCTTTGTATGCATGATACCTTCTTAGTTGTATATGTGCCTCTCTATCTGTATATGTACCTCTCTATCTGTATATGTACCTCTTTGTATGTATGATACCTTCTTAGTTGTACATGTACCTCTCTATCTGTATATGTATGATACCTTCTTAGTTGTACATGTACCTCTCTATCTGTATATGTATGATACCTCCTTATCAGTGTATGTACACCCCCCTAGCTGTATGTATATGTACTTTCTTAGCTATATATATATATATATATATATATATATTAAAAAATTAAACCAAACAGTGTTAGAATTATATTTTAGAGCTGTCAAATTTCTGTTCTTCCCTCGACGGGATTTGAACCCACACCATTGATACACTGCAGCACCATTCGCTTAGCCTTACGTCCAGCGCCCTAGACCACTCGACCACATCCACTCCCTAAATAAAAGAGCTTCAATAATCCTAGTGTTACCTTTTCTCGTAAGGTAAATCTAGGGATAGACGTAAGACATGTGTATAAGCGTGTGTAGATGGTACATATATACTTAATATTATAATTTGACAGCAATCTAACTCAGCAATTTGTAATATATTGTATAGGATAATGAAGAATTCATTATACAGTCACAGGAAATAAAGTATATTATACAAACGTCTAGAAGCAAGTGACAACCATACAATATATCTCTCCCACTGTATCTGAAAGTTACTAAGGATACTAGGTTAATACTAAATATTATATACGTCTGAAATATATATATATATATATTATACCCCCAGCTGTATATGTAACTCTCTCGCTGCATATCTTCCTAGCTATATATGCATGGCATGCCCCTAGCTATAATGATATGTACCTCCCTAGCTGTGTATGCATGGCATGCCCCTAGCTGTATATGTATCTCCCTAACTGTATGCATGGCATGCCGGAAGCTGTATATGTAAGACATAATATTTTCCGGTGGAAATTTTATGCGGTGGAAAGAATTTAATATTAAATTTTATGTTACGGTCAATATTTTATAGTAAAATACTTTCCATTGCTATAAAAAAAAGTATCCTATTGCACAATAAACAGGTACACAATACTATTTCCGACGCTGATTATTAAATCATGAGACCAAGGATTTGTATAGTAGAAATCATCTGTAATATTATTTCCGACGATTAATGATAAATCACCTGAACCATCAAATGAGATAATCCGGATAATATTTTATACTAAGGTATGTAATATTATGTCCGACGCTGATTATTAAATCACGAGACGCATCCGTAATATTACTTCCGACGCTCATTGATAAATCACCCGATCCATCAAATGAGCTAATACGGATAATATTTTATACTAAGGTATGTAATATTATTTCCGACGCTGATTAATAAATCACCTGACCCATCCGGAAAATATTTTATAAATAAAATTTACAGGTAAATATATATATACGGAAAGTATATTATAGCCAGCACACTGTCAATTTAAATGACAGATTGAGTAATCTTCAAACCCATCATAAAATCAATAGAGTCATGTAAGTTTAAATATATTAAAAATTTGATTCATTGGTAACAGTCGATATTGAATAATGGAAGAAGATGAGTACAATGATATTGTTACATATAAAGTCAAAAAAGTGCCAGTTTCTCTGTATTGTTCATTTTTGATTGTCCCTTCGGTATTCTCTAATGTTTATTTCCTCTATACTATTTTTCCGGTTGAAAAGTTATAATTATATAATAATGTGGTCTTGTCCAGGTAATATGCCAAAATATTACCCAGGTCTGAGAGACATATTAACCGACCGAAGGGGAGAGCAATATGTCTCTCAGACCTGGATAATATTTTGGCATATTGGTCGGGTAATATGTCTTTCAGACCTGGGTAATATTTTGGCATATTACCTGGACAAGACCACATTAATATCATTATTATACTGAGTGTTTAATTGTCCAGGTAATATGCCAAAATATTACAGTACCAAATATCACTTCAGAAACTTACTTGAAGTATAATAATGTGCAATGTTATCCACGGATATATTTTAATATAAATTTCTTCCACCGCATCTGGAAAATATATAATAGCATTGGAAGAAATTTAATATTGAAATATTGTCCAAGGATAATATTTTATATTAAAAATAATCCGTCGGAAAGAATATTATGGAGGAAAAAAATAAAATGTTACATATATGTTCCTCTCTAGCTGTATATGTCATTATCTGTATATGTATATGTATGACATATCCCTAGCTGTATATGTGCCTCCCTAGCTGTATATGTACCTCCCTAGCTGTATATGTACCTCCCTAGCTGTATATGTACCTCCCTAGCTGTATATGTACCCCCCTAGCTGTATATGTATGACATATCCCTAGCTGTATATGTACCTCTCTAGCTGTATATGTACCTCCTAGCTGTATATGTATGACATATCCTTAGCTGTATATGTACCTCCCTAGCTGTATATGTATGACATATCCCTAGCTGTATATGTACCTCCCTAGCTGTATATGTATGACATATCCCTAGCTGTATAAGTATGACATATCCCTAGCTGTATATGTACCTCCCTAGCTGTATATGTATGACATATCTCTAGCTGTATATGTACCTCCCTAGCTGTATATGTATGACATATCCCTAGCTGTATATGTACCTCCCTAGCTGTATATGCATGACATATCTCTAGCTGTATATGTATGACATATCTCTAGCTATATATGTACCTCCCTAGCTGTATATGTATGACATATCCCTAGCTGCATATGCATGACATATCCCTAGCTGTATATGTACCTCCCTAGCTGTATATGTATGACATATCCCTAGCTGTATATGTATGACATATCCCTAGCTGTATATGTACCTCCCTAGCTGTATATGTATAACATATCCATAGCTGTATATGTACCTCCCTAGCTGTATATGTATGACATATCCCTAGCTGTATATGTACCTCCCTAGCTGTATATGTACCTCCCTAGCTGTATATGTATGACATATCTCTAGCTATATATGTACCTCCCTAGCTGTATATGTATGACATATCCCTAGCTGCATATGTATGACATATCCCTAGCTGTATATGTACCTCCCTAGCTGTATATGTATGACATATCCCTAGCTGTATATGTATGACATATCCCTAGCTGTATATGTACCTCCCCAGCTGTATATGTATGACATATCTCTAGCTGTATATGTACCTCCCTAGCTGTATATGTATGAAATATCCCTAGCTGTATATGTACCCCCATAGCTGTATATGTACCTCCCTAGCTGCATATGTATGACATATCCCTAGCTGTATATGTACCTCCCTAGCTGTATATGTATGACATATCCGTAGATGTATATGTACCTCCCTAGCTGTATATGTATGATACATCCCTAGCTGTATATGTACCTCCCTAGCTGTATATGTATGATACATCCCTAGCTGTATATGTACCCCCCCCCAGCTGTATATGTACCTCCCTAGCTGTATATGTACCTTCCCAGCTGTATATGTGTGACATATCCCTAGCTGTATATGTACCTCCCTATAGATATATATGTATGACACCTCCCCTGTTGTATATGTATGATACCTCCATAGCTAAATGTGTGCCTCCCTAATTGTGTATGTACCTCTGTAGTTATCAATGTGCATCCCTAGCTGTATATGTTCCTCTCTAGCTGTATATGTACCTCCCTTGTTGTATATGTACCTCCCTAACTGTATATGTGTAAAGCAAAATAATGGCCATTAGGACAACATTTCATAGATTTGTAATATGAAATGTTGTCCTAGTTTATGCAAAATTGTCCCAATCTAAATTATGTTCTGAAGTTGATGTTTCATCCTTAGATTTATTTGATGTATCTTTACTAGAAATGTTTTTGCCCAACAGAACCGTCGATGACAACACAATTGAGGTCCTAGAGACTGATATTCCTGCAACACCGCCTACAAAACGCAGTAGAAAAAAGGACAGGAAGAACAGCATTTTTGAATATTACTAGATATAACGATAAACAATGTTGATTAATTTGTATGATATATATACATTTCATTACTAAATAATTTTCGCATTCCATATTTTGTTGTATTTATTTCTATATTGTGCCGTTTAAGTTTGGTAACATTTAATATTCAGAATTTTTCAGATGAGATTTATTTAAAAGATTTCTTTAGTACAGTTTCTCAATGGGTAAGTTTTCCATTTGTAGACATTATTTTACATGAAATATTGTCCATTGAATGGACAAAATATTATAACAGCTGACAATATTTCATAGTGAAATATTGTCCCGGACAAAATTTCATAATAAGATTTAATGAAATTTTGTCCATGGACGATATTTCCTATGAAATTTTGTCTCATGGACACTATTTCATAGAGGACAATATTTTATGATTCATATGCACCTCCCTAGATGAATATGCCACCTCCCTGGCTGTATATGTACCTCTCTAGCTGTATTTGGACCTCCCATGCTGTACATAGAACTCCGTAGCTGTATATGTATGATACCTCCTTAGCTGTATCAGGGCATTCCACTCATTTTCAAGTAGGTGAAAATTAAAATGTAGAAGGGGGGTGGGGGTCTAGGGGGGGTTCACATTTAAATAATGTCCAGTAAGAATAGACAATATCTCATGATGGAGGACACAATTTCATTATGAAATAATGTCCAGGACACTTTCATTATGAAATAATGTCCATGGACAATATTTCATATGATATTTTGTCTGGAGGACATTATTTCATGGATGACACTATTTTATGTTACAAATACATGTGTAATATTGTATATCAATTCATATTTATTTTTAATACCATTTGGAATCTTACACCATTGCCTGCTAATTAATTAAATATTGGAGAAAAAAATTAAACTTTGTCTAACAAAGAAATTAATAATTGTTTTTGTAATGTTCATTCCGAAACAAATTTCACTGTTGGTCGTTTAATAGATACCAGAACAAATTTCACATAGGCGGAATAAATTTTCCTATGAAATATGTTCCAGGAACTCATTTTTCATTTAAAAAGTTCCGACAGAACAAATTTTCTGTGAAATAGGTTCCGGCGAACAAATTTCACACCGGAAGAAATATTTTGTTACACATACACAACTAGAGAGGTACATACATAACTAGAGAGGTACATACACAACTAGAGAGGTGCATGCACAACTAGAGAGGTACATACACAACTAGAGAGGTACATACACAACTAGAGAGGTACATACACAACTAGGGAGGTACATGCACAACTAGACAGGTACATACACAACTAGAGAGGTACATACACAACTAGAGAGGTACATACACAATTAGAGAGATACATACACAACTAGAGAGGTACATGCACAACTAGAGAGGTACATACATAACTAGAGAGGTACATGCACAATTAGAGAGGTACATACACAACTAGAGAGGTACATACATAACTAGAGAGGTACATGCACAATTAGAGAGGTACATAAACAACTAGGGAAGTACATGCACAACTAGAGAGGTACATAAACAACTAGAGAGGTACATACACAACTAGAGAGGTACATACACAACTAGAGAGGTACATGCACAACTAGGGAGGTACATGCACAACTAGAGAGGTACATACACAACTAGAGAGGTACATATACAACTAGAGAGGTACATACACAACTAGAGAGGTACATACACAACTAGAAAGGTACATACACAACTAGAGAGGTACATACATAACTAGAGAGGTACATGCACAGCTAGAGAGGTACATACATAACTAGAGAGGTACATGCATAATTAGAGAGGTACATACACAACTAGAGAGGTGCATACATAGCTAGAGAGGTACATGCACAATTAGAGAGGTACATACACAACTAGAGATGTACATACACAACTAAAGAGGTACATACACAACTAGAGAGGTACACACACAACAGAGAGGTACATACATAACTAGAGAGGTACATGCACAATTAGAGAGGTACATACACAACTAGAGATGTACATACACAACTAGAGAGGTACATACACAACTAGGGAAGTACATGCACAACTAGAGAGGTACATACACAGCTAGAGAGGTACATGCACAATTAGAGAGGTACATGCACAACTAGGGATGTACATGCACAATTAGAGAGGTATATGCGCAACTAGGGAGGTACATGCACAACTAGAGAGGTACATACACAACTAGAGAGGTGCATGCACAACTAGAGAGGTACATACACAACTAGAGAGGTACATACACAACTAGAGAGGTACATACACAACTAGGGAGGTACATGCACAACTAGACAGGTACATACACAACTAGAGAGGTACATACACAACTAGAGAGGTACATACACAATTAGAGAGATACATACACAACTAGAGAGGTACATGCACAACTAGAGAGGTACATACATAACTAGAGAGGTACATGCACAATTAGAGAGGTACATACACAACTAGAGAGGTACATACATAACTAGAGAGGTACATGCACAATTAGAGAGGTACATAAACAACTAGGGAAGTACATGCACAACTAGAGAGGTACATAAACAACTAGAGAGGTACATACACAACTAGAGAGGTACATACACAACTAGAGAGGTACATGCACAACTAGGGAGGTACATGCACAACTAGAGAGGTACATACACAACTAGAGAGGTACATATACAACTAGAGAGGTACATACACAACTAGAGAGGTACATACACAACTAGAAAGGTACATACACAACTAGAGAGGTACATACATAACTAGAGAGGTACATGCACAGCTAGAGAGGTACATACATAACTAGAGAGGTACATGCATAATTAGAGAGGTACATACACAACTAGAGAGGTGCATACATAGCTAGAGAGGTACATGCACAATTAGAGAGGTACATACACAACTAGAGATGTACATACACAACTAAAGAGGTACATACACAACTAGAGAGGTACACACACAACAGAGAGGTACATACATAACTAGAGAGGTACATGCACAATTAGAGAGGTACATACACAACTAGAGATGTACATACACAACTAGAGAGGTACATACACAACTAGGGAAGTACATGCACAACTAGAGAGGTACATACACAGCTAGAGAGGTACATGCACAATTAGAGAGGTACATGCACAACTAGGGATGTACATGCACAATTAGAGAGGTATATGCGCAACTAGGGAGGTACATGCACAACTAGAGAGGTACATACATAGCTAGGGATGTACATGCACAATTAGAGAGGTACATACACAATTAGAGAGGTACATGCACAACTACAGAGGTACATACACAGCTAGAGAGGTACATGCACAACTAGAGAGGTACATACACAACCAGAGAGGTGCATACACAACTAGAGAGGTACATACACAACTAGAGAGGTGCATGCACAACTAGGGAGGTACATACACAACAGTTTTCTAGAGAGGTACATACACAGCTAGACTGAGAGGTACATGCACAATTAGAGAGGTACATGCACAACTAGGGATGTACATGCACAATTAGAGAGGTACATGTACAACTAGGGAGGTACATGCACAACTAGGGAGGTACATACACAACAGTTTTCTAGAGAGGTACATACACAGCTAGACTGAGAGGTACATGCACAATTAGAGAGGTACATGCACAACTAGGGATGTACATGCACAATTAGAGAGGTACATGTACAACTAGGGAGGTACATGCACAACTATAGAGAGGTACATACACAGCTAGGGATGTACATGCACAATTAGAGAGGTACATGCACAACTAGGGAGGTACATATTCAGCTAGGGATGTATATATACGGCTAAGACGTTACATATACATCTAGGGGGGGGGGGGGGGGGGGGGGTGCATATACAGCTAGACAGGTATCATGCATATACAGATACGGGAATATCAAAGCAAATCAAATCGAATCAAATATTTATTAATCCAATCATGATCCCACAGGGGGCAGTTACATAAATACAACAATTATGATTAATACAGTAGACAATACATTGCTATAAACAGTACATGTCAATAATTGAGATTATACTCAGTAGTAATACAGCATATGTGTTACTATTGTACCTGATCTCTGCCAAAGTGCAATCCAGGAGATTCAAAGAAACGATATCGCACATACTAACAAAAAAAATGTAATCCTTGTACTGCATATCTTAGTTTGTACTAAGTGGATAGTACATTTGGACTAATGGATGAAACATTGGATATCTGCAAGGGTCACCAAGGGACGGTGCTTATGGATATGTTCCATTGAACATTCCACCTCGTGACCCCAGCAGAACTCCAAGGTTAAATAATATACAAATATATATAGAGATATATTGCTACTCAACCACAGACACCAAGGGACAGTGATTCTGGAGATGTCCAGCATATATACCTGTGACATTCCACCTCGTGTCTGAGGCAGAGAAGCAAGACATCAAGGGACAGTACTTCTGGAGATGTCCAGCATATATAGCTGTGACATTCCACCTCATGTCTGAGGCAGAGAAGCAAGACACCAAGGGACAGTGCTTCTGGAGATGTCCAGCATATATAGCTGTGACATTCCACCTCGTGTCTGAGGCAGAGAAGCAAGACACCAAGGGACAGTGCTTCTGGAGATGTCCAGCATATATAACTGTGACATTCCACTTCGTGTCTGAGGCAGAGAAGCAAGACATCAAGGGAAAAAAACAAAAACAAACAAACAAACAGACAGAAAAAGATAAATAAAGAAAATAAATATCTATCTGCAGTGTTTTCTTAAGAACACACCCAAATGTGTTAGTATATTGTGATTCTCACAATTACAAATCCATTCTAATTTCTTTACATAATTTAAGCTATTAAAATTTGGACATGAAGTCAATATTATATCGATCAATTCTTTCCTGACTGGTTCATATTTAGAACATTTGAAAAGAAAATGTATTTCATCTTCAACTTCTCCTGAACTGCACTGTTGACAGAGCCTTTGTATCATACATATACTACAGGGAATTGCACAGCAGTCGGAAACCGGGCAAATTTCCCGTCTAATTGCATCCCCCCCCCCCCCCCCCTAACCCCCCTCCCGGCTACTTTATTGTCAAATATGAAAACGTCAAAGGAAAGTAAAATACGGCTTTGTTTTGCATACTGGTTTAGCGTGATCGCCTCTTTCGTATGGTTTAGCGTGGTTTATTTCAGGAACCAGTTACGATTTCCGCTCAAGTTTTGTGAGTAGATTTTCCTAAATTACCCCTTAACAAAATTAAACTTCCACATGTTTGAGAAACGGAAATTTATAAAATACGAGAAATAACCGGAAACGGCATCGGTATTAGATTCCGGTCAAATATCAACAATGCCAAAGTTCCGATGATCGTTTATTTGAAGCGTTTTATATTTATAGCCATTTTAAGGGGTAATTAAGGGGAATCAGAGTCTGAATGTGACCTTATTACTGAACAGGAAGTGGAGAGAGAACTAGAAATTAAACTTGAATTTATTTAAATAAAATGTTATTGTCAAATGTGCAAATAAAACTTATTTAATTTTAGTCTCAACATTTACTTCTGGGAATAGACCAACCAAAGCTATCTAGTTTTCTTGCCAAATGAGTTGACAAAAATGATGCTGAAAATTAACGTCCATGGAAACTTAAAAAAATTCTTACAGAAACTGAAAATGAACAAGAAAACTAAAATAATTACATGCAAAACTGAAAATTAACAAGAAAACCTGAAAAAATGTACCTCTCTAGCTGTGCATGTACCTCTCTCATTGTGCATGTACCTCTCTAGTTGTGCATGTACCTCTCTAGTTGTGCATGTACCTCTCTAGTTGTGTATGTACCTCTCTAGCTGTGTATGTACCTCTCTAGTAGTGTATGTACCTCTCTACTTGTGTATGTACCTCGTTAGTTCCATATGTATCTCTCTAGTTGTGCATGCACCTCTCTAGTTGTGTATGTACCTCTCTAGCTGTGTATGTACCTCTTTAGTTGTGTATGTACCTCTCTAGTTGTGTATGTACCTCTCTAGTTGTGCATGTACCTCTCTAGTTGTGCATGTACCTCTCTAGCTGTGTATGTACCTCTCTAGTTGTGTATGTACCTCTCTAGTTGTGTATGTACCTCGTTAGTTGCGTATGTACCTCTCTAGTTGTGCATGTACCTCTCTAGTTGTGTATGTACCTCTCTAGTTGTGTATGTACCTCTTTAGTTCTGTATGTACCTCTCTAGTTGTGTATGTACCTTTCTACATGTGTATATACTTCTCTAGTTGTGTATGTACCTCTCTAGTTATGTGTGTACCTCTCTAGTTGTGCATGTACCTCTCTAGTTGTGTATGTACCTCTCTAGCTGTGTATGTACCTCTCTAGCTGTGTATGTACCTCGTTAGTTGTGTATATACCTCTCTAGTTGTGTATGTACCTATCTAGTTGTGTATGCACCCCTCTAGTTGTGTATGTACCTCTCCAGCAGTGTATGTACCTCTTTAATTGTATATGTACCTCTAGTTGTGTATGTACCTATCTAGTTGTGCATGTACCTCTCTAGTTGTGTATGTACCTCTTTAGTTGTGTATGTACCTCTCTAGTTGTGTATGTACCTCTCTAGTTGTGCATGTACCTCTCTAGTTATGTATGTACCTCTTTAGTTGTGTATGTACCTATTTAGTTGTGCATGTACCTCTCTAGTTGCGTATGTACCTCTCTAGTTATGTATGTACCTCTCTAGTTGTGTATGTACCTCTCTAGTTGTGTATGTACCTCTCTAGTTGTGTATGTACCTCTCTAGTTGTATATGTACCTCTCTAGTTATGTATGTACCTCTCTAGTTGTGCATGTACCTCTCTAGTTGTGTATATACCTCTCTAGCTGTGTATGTACCTCTCTAGCTGTATATGTACCTCGTTAGTTGTGTATGTACCTCTCTAGTTGTGTATGTACCTATCTAGTTGTGTATGTACCTCTTTAGTTGTGTATGTACCTCTCTAGCAGTGTATGTACCTCTTTAGTTGTGTATGTACCTCTAGTTGTGTATGTACATATCTAGTTGTGCATGTACCTCTCTAGTTGTGTATGTACCTATTTAGTTATGTATGTACCTCTCTAGTTGTGTATGTACCTCTCTAGTTGTGCATGTACCTCTCTAGTTATGTATGTACCTCTCTAGTTGTGTATGTACCTCTCTAGCTGTGTATGTACCTCTTTAGTTGTGCATGTACCTCTTTAGTTGTGTATGTACCTCTCTAGCTGTGTATGTACCTCTCTAGCTGTGTATGTACCTCGTTAGTTGTGTATGTACCTCTCTAGTTGTGTATGTACCTATCTAGTTGTGTATGTACCTCTCTAGCTGTGTATGTATCTACCTAGTTGTGCATGTACCTATCTAGCTGAGTATGTACCTCATTAGTTGTGTATCTACCTCTCTAGTTGTGTATGTACCTCTCTAGTTGTGTATGTACCTCTCTAGTTGTGTATGTACCTCTCTTGTTGTGTATGCAACTCTCTAGTTGTGTATGTACCTCTCTAGTTGTGTATGTACCTCTCTAGCTGTGTATGTACCTCTCTAGCTGTGTATGTACCTCTCTGGTTGTGTATGTACCTCTCTAGTTGTGAATGTACCTCTCTAACTGTGTATGTACCTCTCTAGCTGTGTATGTACCTCTCTAGTTGTGCATGCACCTCTCTAGCTGTGTATGTACCTCTCTAGTTGTGTCTGTACCTCTCTAGTTGTGTATGTACCTATCTAGCTGTGTATGTAACTCTCTAGCTGTGTATGTACCTCTCTAGTTGTGTATGTACCTCTCTTGTTGTGTATGTAGCTCTCTAGTTGTGTATGTACCTCTCTAGTTGTGTATGTACCTCTCTAGCTGTGTATGTACCTCTCTAGCTGTGTATGTACCTCTCTAGTTGTGTATGTACCTCTCTAGCTGTGTATGCACCTCTCTAGCTGTGTATGTACCTCTCTAGTTGTGCATGTACCTCTCTAGCTGTGCATGTACCTCTCTAGTTGTGTCTGTACCTCTCTAGTTGTGTATGCACCTCTCTAGCTGTGTATGTACCTCTCTAGCTGTGTATGTACCTCTCTAGTTGTGTATGTACCTCTCTAGTTGTGTATGTACCTCTCTAGCTGTGTATGCACCTCTCTAGCTGTGTATGTACCTCTCTAGCTGTGTATGTACCTCTCTGGTTGTGTATGTACCTCTCTAGATGTGAATGTACCTCTCTAGCTGTGTATGTACCTCTCTAGCTGTGTATGTACCTCTCTAGTTGTGCATGTACCTCTCTAGCTGTGTATGTACCTCTCTAGTTGTGTCTGTACCTCTCTAGTTGTGTATGTACCTATCTAGCTGTGTATGTAACTCTCTAGCTGTGTATGTACCTCTCTAGCTGTGTATGTACCTCTCTAGTTGTGTATGTACCTCTCTTGTTGTGTATGTAACTCTCTAGTTGTGTATGTACCTCTCTAGTTGTGTATGTACCTCTCTAGTTGTGTATGTACCTCTCTAGCTGTGTATGTACCTCTCTAGCTGTGTATGTACCTCTCTAATTGTGTATGTACCTCTCTAGCTGTGTATGTACCTCTCTAGTTGTGCATGTACCTCTCTAGCTGTGTATGTACCTCTCTAGTTGTGTATGTACCTCTCTAGCTGTGTATGTACCTCTCTAGCTGTGTATGTACCTCTCTAACTGTGTATGTACCTCTCTAGTTGTGTATGTACCTCTCTAGCTTTGTATGTACCTCTCTAGTTCTGTTGTGTATGTGGTATCGTATTAGGCCTATTTCAAGCTCAATGGGATAAATGAGATCAACATAGGCAGCAGCCACACAGCCTTAATTTATTCAGTGAAAGTGTATCATGTATAGGGGAACAGAAAAAATAAAGAACCGGACAATCTTCTTTTGGGTTTCTACTTTCGAGAGAAACCCTTCAATACGATGGGAGCATGTCAGTGAAGCCCTTATATATCAGTTATCTAACCTAGAACGTTATCTACATTTTAAAATGTCGGTTTTACTCATAATGTTCTAGGTTACACATTTTATTTTAATTGAATGACGAGATATAAATAGCTCTAGATGTTTACAGTATCCACAGTGAATTGCTCGCGGCCATTAAATTTGCCCCGCTGCATTTAACAGATTCTTTGCTTTGTATTTAATGTGTTGTTTTGGTAACAATCCTTTGTATGGATTTCACACCAATAAAAATCATGTTCTGTTCTGTTTTTTACTGTAAATTTAGTTTAGTTTAGTTTTAGTTTAAATATATTTTATTTGCCAATTAAACAGACAAAATGGATTAGACACAAGTTAAACAAACTTATGAAGTCTTCTCCAAATTACAATATGTTACAATAAAGAAGTATATAAAAGGCATGCATTACTATATGTAGCACTAATAACGAATCAATGTAAATGTATTACCTATTTAAAAATCATTGACAGCAAAAAAATATAAGTGAGGCAAAATTAGTGGCCGGGAGCAGTATCTGTCTAATGCATAAGGTTAGCCATCATTGCATCAGATATTTTTCACACATAACGCATACATGCCAACTCTACCGATTTACGCGGTAGTCTACCGAATTTTTAAGTCTTCTACCGCCTACCGATTTTAGATGTTTTCCTACCGATTTAAAAAAAAAAAAGTTTTTATCGTGAATTGTTCACATGTTGATTATTCTTGTATATTTCTACGACGTATATTAATGTGTACAAATCCAAATTATTTAGGCCCTTTCCGTAATCGTTTCCCTCTTAATTTGTACCGGAAACTTCCATTGGTCAATTCGTTATCATTAAACCAATCAGAAACTGTATTTAAAATAAAGTTTTGAAACACTACATTTTGAACTCCTAAACATATATATACAGTAGCATACATGCCAACTCTACCGATTTACGCGGTAGTCTACCGATTTTTTAAGTCTTCTACCGCCTACCGATTTTAGATGTTTTCCTACCGATTTTAAAAAAAAATGTAATTTTTTTTTATCGTGAATTGTTCACATGTTGATTATTCTTGTAGATTTCTAAGACGTATAAATGTGTACAAATCCAAATTATTTAGGCCCTTTACGTAATCGTTTCCCTCTTAAATTTGTACCGGAAACTTCCATTGGTCAATTCTTTATCATTAAACCAATCAGAAACTGTATTTAAAATAAAGTTTTGAAGCACTACATTTTGAACTTATGACTCCTAAACATATATATACAGTAAAACTTCGCTCGCTCGAACTCGAAGGTACTGTCAAAATATGTTCGAGCTATCGGAAGTTCGAGCCACCGAGGTCCCGTAATTTTAGACAGAAAAAAATCTTGTTCTGACCCGGGACAGTTTCATTACCTATATATGATAACTGATGCACAGTAAAACTGGCCTTTCTCGTAAAAAATATTTAATCATTTAAGTTAAAGTTCAAGTTCTTTATTCACTCGGACACATATATACAAGTGTAACAAGAGGAATATTATACAAAATATTCTACATAATGACGGATATAACTAACCTAAAATAATACAACAGCCTCAGAATATAATTACAAAACATTTTGCAATTTAGATATAAATAAGACAATTTTTTCAGAACCTTAACATTACACAAAGATAACAGGTCTTTCATTTTGTACATGTGTGCATATCTAGTATAATAAATTGGAATAAATTTACATCTAAGCCTTTGTACATCAGCAGAGGTACATTCAAATAAAAAATGAAATTCAGTACCTAAACCAACATTACACAGATGACAAATACGTTCTTCTCTGGGAGTATTCGGCCATCTTCCAGTTTCTATTGGAAGCTTAATGTTATTGCATCTAAGCTTTGTTATCATGTTTCTCTCATGTGGTAATAATTTTAATAAGTATTTATCTAAATTAAATTCATTTTTAAATATGCCATAAAATTCTCCCCTAGAAGAGTTCTCAATTTGGTTAAACCAGTTTTGAATATATTGATCAGTCAGATTTTGCTTAACAATAAATTTTAGTTGCACTGAATGAACTGGCTGTTGTTGGTTCCATAGATAATTACGCCCAGTTTTCTCAAAAATTGATTTGATAAAATTGATTTGATAAATTTAGCCACTTAAATTGAACATTTTCAATAATACTCAAATTAAGCATAATCATATATAAAATACAACTAAGTTTCTTCTTGTTTGAAATAAGTCTATTCCAAAAATTTACAATCCTTAATTTTATACATAATATATCTATAGGTGTTCTACCAAGTTCTCCGTATGTCATAAAATTTGGAGTAGTGGTTCTAACACCTAAAATATTTCTACAGAACTGAAGGTGAAGTTTTTCTAGTTGCTTAGTGTTCTCATAACCCCATATTTCAGAGCCATAAGTAAATATTGGAAGCATAAGTGTATAAAACAATTCAAATTGTAAATCTATTGGAATCAATATATTTCTCAATTTTCTATACAAACAATATAAAGCTTTGCGAGCTTGATCCATCAATTTAGCTCTTGCCTTCACAATATATTGTAAATAGTGTACATATTTTCATATCTCTATACCTGTATCTATTATGGTTTAAGAGAAAATAAAGAATCTAACAAAAGAGCAGTTATAATTAAACATAACACCTAGATATGAATAAGAGTCTTCAATTTGTAAATTCTCTCCACATAGCTTAAAAATAGGTTGATTTTTTTATTTTCTTTTACAAAATATTATTACTTTAGTCTTTTGCAAGTTAACCTTCAATTTCCAATGATGACAATACTTTTCAAATATAGCCAAAGCAGACTTACACATTTCTAAAAGTTTTGTCCAAAATTATTTGGTCTGCATTCACACTGAGTATATCTTTTTAAGGAAATATTATTATTAAGTAAAACTTGGTAGTCATAGCAATATGATATCTAAATAGGCCATCTTCTACATTTACATCCATAACATTCAAAAAAGTTTCATCTGGTTCTGAAAAAATCTTCATAAAAACCCAGTTTTAGCATTAAAATCTCCAACAAGTGCACATTTCATGTCTTTTTCTATAAAATTTACTAATTCATTTTCAATATCTAAAAATGCATTTATTGAGGAATATAGAGAGTTTTCAGGTAGGGTGTATACACATCCCAATAAAAGGTAATTATTAAATACTTAAATTTACATTTAATATTAATAAATTTAATAAGATTTTTTATATACAACAACAATACCTCCAGATTTATGCTTTTTTTAAATATTTTTCTATTTTTTGCAACATAGCTAAAACCATCTGGGATATTTAAAATGTCATATTTGTCAGTTTTTGTCTCTATAAAAATACATACTGTATATCATGTGTTGTAATTAACTGTATAAATTTAAGTAATAACAGTTTTGACTTGATACCACAAACATTTTATTTCTGAAAAATTAAGTTTGTTTTTTAGACCTTGGGGCATTTTCATCAGTCGCTTCTCTTGCTTGCCTGTCCTATTGATAGTGGTTGTCCGGGTTTCTAGGAGGGGGAAAGCGCATATGAGGTTCTCCGTTTCCAGGTTGACGCGCATCTTTACAAATTTGAAGGGATAAATAGTAAGTCCTAAGTCTGTAAGAATTATTTACTGCTAAATGATGGTAACCTAATGTTCTCGCTAATGATTAAAACAGAAATTATTGGCTTTTGTCGGAAAATAAATAGAATAGACAAACTGGTGGTACTGTCAGATACATTAACACAAAAACGGTGTTGGATGCGTGGGGTGGGGGGGGGGGGGGGGGGGGGGGGATTGGGGATATACTATTGATGAACCACTCAAAACAAATTTCAGGTTTACATTTAACTCAAGCACTTTTATATTTTATTATTGTAGTATATATGTATTTAGATTTTTAAAGATCAATTGACAGATGCATGCAGTTCATAACACATTTGTAATCTTTTTGACAACAGAATGCACCATCTTCTTCGTTATAGTATATAAACTCATTAAGAGTACTCAATACTTTTGTGTTTGCGCATGGGGGGGGGGGGGGGGGGGGGGGGGGGGGTGCCTGGCAAATCCTAGACTCTCTACCGCTTTTAGTCTCTCGAGGGTTGGCATGTATGATAACGAACATCGCTATATAAATACTATTATACTGCAGGGATTTGGGTCATTTCGTGCGCTGATTGTTACCGGTCCTTGTGCATTTGATGTTAACATATAAATAGATCCTAATTATTAATGTCATTTTCTAATGCTGAATTATTTTAGGTCTATGTGTATTCCTATATTTAGGCACACTCAATTGACAATAAATGTTATGTTATAAATAATATTTTAATATCATGTTAAATAATAATTTATAAGATATAGCTTACCCTTATTTGTCGACATCTCCTATGACTAACACTGAATGTATTAGTCGTTACCTAGGCAACCAAGCTATTTCTACTTTTACTTTCATTTTATTTTCTGAAAACTGATTTTAAATGGTGACATACTTTTAAATAGGTTAAAAATGTGGTATATAATTAATGTATTGCATAGGACTAATAGATCTTTTAATTATTTTTTTTTTGTTATAATATAGTTTAAGGTAAATGTCAGATGCAGATCCGACAGTTTTTTCCTTAAAAAAAGGGGGGATTAGGGCGGTCGAGGTTCTGAGTCCTTGAACATTTACATTGTATTGCGCGTGTCGCTCGATATAATGTATAGGTAGGATTCTTTGGTCACCATTTTGGAGGCATAATTACTCTAATAAAACGGTAGATGAGGCACATCTACTCTGATAGAACATCGGAGTGTCATTTACATAATGTATTTGTCTTTTGATTCCCTTCTTCTTCATAGAAGCAATATTTCTGTCAAAACAACATGCACAATATAATGACCAACCGAATAATAATCATCAAACAAATTTTCATTCAGTGTAAGAACAATAGTTGGGTTTATGGACGATTAGCTGTCAGCGGGAAATTAGGTACAAATGCTGGCCGGGAAGACACGTGACATGTTGTGTTGGTTTTCCAAAAATCGTATTGTAAACATGACCTGGAAATTTTCTGTTTCCTAATAAATTGGCATGTTGTAAAACACGGAGTGGAGTCTGGAGTCACTTTTGGAGTCAATTTTGAACTGTTTTTTTTTTATTTCTTATTTCTTTTCAAAAATGCATTTTGTTTCATTAACAAAAATAGTAATTCTAATCTTTTGCCTCTTGGAGGTATTATTTGACGAATTGACTACATTAAAATCTATAGCTGAAGCACAGGAACTTGACGATCATGTGGCTGAAGTAAATCAACAACAATTTTGAAGGGATAAATAGTAAGTCCTAAGTCTGTAAGAATTATTTACTGCTAAATGATGGTAACCTAATGTTCTCGCTAATGATTAAAACAGAAATTATTGGCTTTTGTCGGAAAGTAAATAGAATAGACAAACTGGTGGTACTGTCAGATACATTAACACAAAAACGGTGTTGGATGCGTGGGGTGGGGGGGGGGGGGGGGGGGGGGGGGGGGGGATTGGGGATATACTATTGATGAACCACTCAAAACAAATTTCAGGTTTACATTTAACTCAAGCACTTTTATATTTTATTATTGTAGTATATATGTATTTAGATTTTTAAAGATCAATTGACAGATGCATGCAGTTCATAACACATTTGTAATCTTTTTGACAACAGAATGCACCATCTTCTTCGTTATAGTATATAAACTCATTAAGAGTACTCAATACTTTTGTGTTTGCGCATGGGGGGGGGGGGGGGGGGGATTGGGGATATACTATTGATGAACCACTCAAAACAAATTTCAGGTTTACATTTAACTCAAGCACTTTTATATTTTATTATTGTAGTATATATGTATTTAGATTTTTAAAGATCAATTGACAGATGCATGCAGTTCATAACACATTTGTAATCTTTTTGACAACAATGACAGGAACATCGATGTCATATTTCAATTCCTAAAGCATCAAAGATAATCTATAACATATATTTCATGTGAAACAAAACATTCTCACACAAGGTTTTGCAGTTTTGAAAAAAGAGTAATAAAGGGTCACCATAAGTCTTTGAAGTGGGTGATGAAAACTGTTCCTGTCTGACCATAAGTCTTTGAAGTGAGTGATGACAACTGTTCCTGTCTGACCACCATTACAGTGGGTGATGAAAACTGTTCCTGTCTGACCATAAGTCTTTGAAGTGGGTGATGAAAACTGTTCCTGTCTGACCACCATTATTGTCAAATGTTACTGACCCTACTCATTTCCACTTTCAAAGCTATACTTCAAACATCAGCAGTGCAAAATTAAAATAAAAGTCTTGAAAAATCTAAATAACAACAACATATTCATTATTTTTTCATTATAAGAACCAGGCATAGATGGATCATCTATGTTAGAACTGAGGAGAGACGATCTCCAACTATTTTTAATTCATTACTCGTTTGTTTGTGTCTGTTTTGTATTGTTATATATGGGCAATATTGAATTTAAAATCGACTCCAAAAATGACTCCAAAATTGATTCCAAATTTGACTCCAAACTCCACTCCATGTTTTACAACATGTCTTCCTAATTTCGTAAAATCGAAACCGAAACTAGAAAATATTATTAAAAGTATTTTCTGCGCATATTCTTTTTTAACGGACTATAGAACAAGTGTAAGTATCTTGTATCATGACAGCTTGTTCTTGACAACTACATGTTAAAAGTCTAGTATCATTTTTCATTTTCACAGAGTTATCGATTTGTTTAATATCACTGTGAAATGTCGGTATTTCACCAATGACAATGCGGTAATAATATTTCAGCTATATCATTGAGGTCAATTTCATCGAAGAAGAAATCTAGAGTACTATGAGAAATATGTCCACGTGTGACTTAAAAAATATCGAGGATCGACTCAGTGGTACAACAATTACTCGGCGACAGGATAGCCCTTCACCTTTTTTTGTTCTTCAAAACTATGAACATTTTGTAGGGTATCCAACTATTATTTTCAGTTTAATATTACGTTAATCTGATAAATATCGTCACAAAGTGCTCCTTTCTGTATCAAACGGTCGTGGTTTTCACACAAACAAAAAATCCACTTTGTATAGATGGTTATGGTGTTTAGCACCACTTTCAACAATATTTGTGTTAGTTATATCGTGGCTGTCAGTTTTACTTGTGGAGGAAACCGAAGTACCCGGAGAAAACATATCATATTACGTTGTAAGGAGTACTCGGCCTCGCCAGGAGCGGGATTCGAACTCACAACGTTAGTGGTGATATACACTGATTGCATACGTAGTTGTAAATCCAACTTCCATACGATTACGACGACGACGACCCACACTCCGTACAGATATAGAAGGCAAAGGTGGATTTATGTTTAAACGATTGGTTCATAGAGAAAAAACATAATTGTGATTATGTTGTGTTATTTATGATTAACATTGGATTTTTATTTATATTATTTCAGACAATGGAGCTAAAACCGTCAGAGATATTTTTCAGTCAAGCTGAAATAAACAACGTTTTTGATAAAAGAAGCTGTCACCGAAACAAGAATCTTGGTGAAACACTTGACGAATTAGTTGAAGGTAGATGTAGAATATCTGCTATACCCACCATAAGTGTTGTTCAGAGGAATGGGAAATGGGTAACTGCCGATAATAGACGACTCTGGGTATTCCGACATCTTGAAAAATTGGGAAAATGTACAACCATTCGGGTCAATAAAACAAATTTCATTGATTCAAGAAAACTAAATTCTACAAATGGCGGCCGAACTGCAAGGTTTTACTCGGGAAGATCTGCCAGCGGCAGATGGCATTGTCGGGTACCGAGCATTGCTCCAAACGTTCCAACTTCCTATCAGCCAGCCAACATAACATACAACAACAACACTTGTAGTGTGCCATCTGTATTCCCTTCAAACCAGCCTGGTACAACGGAACTATATCGTAGACCGATGTCCTCTTCAAGTAGTATGTTCTCTGTCTCTGATTCCTCTGAGTTTTCACGTCTAATGAGGTCACTAAGCACTAACAGAAATCAAACGGAACTTAATCCATCAGTCATCCGTTACACTAAGGAGAATATAACAATAACTCATTTCTTTCAAAATCTACAGGCTAACTTGGAGTTCAATATGAACATTCTAACTAATATTGAACCTATCACTGTGTATAAAGCATTCGGTAAATACTGGGTAACAGACGGAAACAAACGGTTGTGGTCCTTCAAGGGCGCTCAATCACGTGACACAAACCTAACTATTAAAGTAGATATTAAAGATGATAAAGATGAGTTTTTAGATGTGATCAGGAAGGACCGGCCATGGTTGTCCTTGATTGATATTCTACAGTCAGGAGAAAATATTCAAACAATAGCATAATGTGTGGAACTTTCCTACAGTGTAATATTCTTTATTTCATTTTATATTGTTGCTGTTGTTCTTGTTTACATATATTTAGCTATTTTTGCACATGATACATGATTTAAAATATGAAATGTAGATGACATGATGCGTGTTGTTTATGTTAACGTTGGTTAGACTCATAGTTAGATTTGATTTGATCTATTCTGCTTAACGCCATTTTCAGCAATATTTCAGCTATATCATGGCGACCAGTTTTAGTTGTGGAAAAAGCCGGAGTACCCGGAGAGAAACACCGACCATGGGCAAGCAACTGGTCAACTTTATCACTTGCGACTGCGAGTCGAGTGCACCTTTTTTGTAATTTACAAAGCCGGGCGCGAACCCACACCGTATTGGTGATAGGCCTGTATGAGTTGTAATCCAACTACCTAACCCATTGGGTCACCTGGGCCCTTCATAGTTAGATACAGTCAACTAATAATCGCCCTTTTTAGTGGGGTTCGTGTGCTCAATCTTTTGTTTTCTGTGTAGTGTTATTATTGTTTGTCCTTTTTATTGTTTGTCATTTTATTTTCTGTCATTCGATTTACGGCTTCTAATTACCCACTTTGTCTATCCTATGATTTACGGCTTCTGATTACCCACTTTGTCTATCCTATGATTTACGGCTTCTGATTACCCACTTTGTCTATCCTATGATTTATGTCTTCTTCTGATTACCCACTTTGGTATCTTCAATTTTTTCTTGAAGACAAATCAGAAATAAAAAATGTGAAGAAAAAAATACTTATTTTTCGTGTGCAAAAAAATGAAACAATAAAATTATTGTATCATATAAAATACAATTTCTGGCTCTAAAAGTGCAATGGTTGGTCCCTTATTGAAACCTAATAACACAGAGCAGAATTAGTATCCATTTCATGACCATACGTGTATATTAAAATTCATGATAAATGACTTTGTGAACCGTTACGTCTGTGTCAAATATTCTGTTTGTCACAATCTGGTTCTTTGCTCATTCACATATCACTGGGTTTATGAGGAACACGACGGGTGTCACATGTGGACCAGGAACTGCCTACTCTGCCGTAGCTCCGGATTTAACCCCCGATTTTTATTTGGGTTCGTGCTGATCGATTTTATATAATGGTTTGTACATAACTATTTGTTCTTATGTCCGTTTCTTTTGTTTTTATTCCTTCGATTTACGGTTTCTGATTGCCCCTATGCTAACTTAGATTTACGGTTTCTGATTACCCACTTTGTCTATCCTATGATTTACGGTTTCTGATTGCCCCTATGCTAACTTCAAACTTTTCTTCCTTTTCTTACCGTAGCAAGGTAAATAATATGACCAAGTATGCCCGTGAACAGTTCTTTTTAAGTGCAAATGAATTAGTAGACTCATTCCAAAGAAATAATTCGAAATCCTATTGGTCACTGATTCCACAGATAATGAAAGGAACGTCCGGAAATATAGATTCTCCTTTAGTTGCCCGTGGGTTACGATATTTCTCCACTCAAGAGAGTTGAATTTAAAATTTTAACCACAAGCTGTCAGGCGAGTGGATAAATTTTAAATTTAACTCTCGAGAGAGGAGAAATATCGTAACCCACGTGGACAACTGAAGGAGAATTTGTTTCTTCCATTATTTAACACGAACTTTATTTCAAAATCCTTTGGCGGACCGATTTGACAACATGCGGGAAAAGGCACGAGACATGTTAATCCTCTAGAGGATTACAGATTTTCCACCACTGGTTCAGCGCGGTTAAAACGCTGTAATAATGGGGGACATTATTATTTTGCACCTTTGTATGATAATGACTCGAATGAATTGATATATGACGACAAGATTAAGGCAAATCTATTACATAAATAGGTTTGTTCTATTTCATTTGTTGATGATACTAATCATGTTCCTTCAGACATAGAAAATAGGAAGAAAAAAAATAGTAGTTTTTCTTTTGTATCACATACAATTTCTGACTGGAGGAAAAACATTCCTATAACCCCCAAAGTTCAATGGCCGGCTCGAAGAAAAACATTTCTATAACCCCCAAAGTTCAATGGCCGGCTCGAGGAAAAACATTTCTATAACCCCCAAAGTTCAATGGTCGGCTCGAAGAAAAACATTTCTATAACCCCCAAAGTTCAATGGCCGGCTCGAGGAAAAACATTCCTATAACCCCCAAAGTTCAATGGCCGGCTCGAGGAAAAACATTCCTATAACCCCCAAAGTTCAATGGCCGGCTCGAGGAAAAACATTTCTATAACCCCCAAAGTTCAATGGCCGGTTCGAGGAAAAACATTCCTATAACCCCCAAAGTTCAATGGCCGACTCGAGGAAAAACATTCCTATAACCCCCAAAGTTCAATGGCCGGCTCGAGGAAAAACATTCCTATAACCCCCAAAGTTCAATGGCCGGCTCGAGGAAAAACATTCCTATAACCCCCAAAGTTCAATGGCCGGCTCGAGGAAAAACATTCCTATAACCCCCAAAGTTCAATGGCCGGCTCGAGGAAAAACATTCCTATAACCCCCAAAGTTCAATGGCCGGCTCGAGGAAAAACATTCCTATAACCCCCAAAGCTTAATGGCCGGTCCCTTATTGAAAGTTAATAACACAACGCAGAATTCGTATCCAATTCATGGCCATACGTGTATATTTAAATTCATATATCATAAATGACTACGGAATATCTGTGTCAAGAATGACTTGGACATAGTCTGTTTGTCGTAATCACCATACGGTCACTTTCTCATTCGTATATTACTGGGTTTCTAACAAGACGGGTGTCGCATGTGGACCAGGAACTACTTACCCCTCTTCAGCACCTCCGTTTACCCCCGATTGTTAGTTGGGTTTGTGTTGATCGATCTTTAGTATTTTATATAATGGTTTATATATCATTGTATGTTCTAATGTAGTTGCTTATCCTTCTTTGATATACGGTTTGAACTTTCTGATTACTCCTTTGGCATCCTTAAACTGTCCTTTCATTTCTTTTTTTACTTTAAAATATAAATATTTCTGGAGAAATATCCCCTAAAAAATGATATATATAAATATTATCTTGAAATCAATTCACGTCCGATTTTAATCATTATTTTATCAAGGAAAGCAGAAAGATATGTAGTTTATAGTAGTAATTTTGAAATAACTTTTTGAAGCATGTTTTTCAAATCGCCATGATTTAAACACAGACTTAAATAATTTGTCTACAAAGGTCCTATCAAAGCATTATATTTCGAAAGAAATTAATTCAGTTGTGTGTTTAGCTTGTATATTCTCAAAATGTGTATCGTAGAAAATTATTTTGAAATTATACAGTAAAACTACATAAAATTCTGTTTATATTGATATAAAAATTATCGAAATCGGGTGTGAATTGACTTCAGGATAAACTTCTGAAAAATTGTAGTTTTATATGAAATACATAGGGAAAATTGGAAGCGTGCGAATACTTTTGTCCATTGTCTGTTTGTAAATAGTATGATCAAGTATGCCCGTGAAGATTTTTTTTTAAGTGCAAATGAATTAGTAGACTCATTCCAAAGAAATGATTCGAAATCCTATTGGTCACTGATTCCAGAGATAATGATAGGAACGTCCGAAATTTATTCCATTCCATCTTTGTATGATAATGACTCGAATGAATTGATATATGACGACAAGATTAAGGAAAATCTGTTGAATACATATGTTTGACCCATTTCATTTGAAGCTGATGCTGATGCAAGTCATGTTCCCCAAATGTACCATCGAGAACTGACACATTATTATCTCATATTACTGAACAGGATGTCAAAGATATTTTGCAAACATTAAAAATAGGTACATCATGAGGTGATGACGGCTAAACCCATCAAGTGTTAAAGAGTACTTCTGAAACCATTTGTAAAACCTTACTATCTTTTTTAATTACTTCCTTGCAGAAATGCTTTTTTCACATCAAAATTGCGCAAGTCATGCCAGCCTTTGAAGTAAAGATAGCAAAGGCAGTGCTTTAAATTAAAGAGCATAATTATTATTAAGTTGTATAAGGGAAGTGATGAACCGTGCTGTATATAAGTACACTTACTCGTATAATTCTATTTTTGAACATTCTCTTCTATATACCTTTTAATGACGCGTTAATGGTCATTCTATTGTATCATAAAGTATGTCTAAATTTGGACTAACGATTGTCAACTAATATTAATAGTTTGTGACAGAGTTTGGCATGACGGGCTCATTAAGGAGTATCAGGCTACCTTTTGATATGGCTTACAATTTATTTAAATGATAGAAGGCAATTTGTGTTTGTAAATAAGGAATTACCAGATTCTTGTTTGGTCAAAGCAGGTGTACCGCAAGAATGTGTACTTGACCTTTTATTGTTTCTATTATATATTAATGACATTATAGATAACCTAGGCAATATAGTGAGATTGTCTGCTGACATTTCATTGTCACTCGAGTCAAAATGTTGATTTACTGCAATAAAACGTAGATATCAAATTGTGTGCGCACAACGCGTATCTGGAATAACCTTCATCAGGTACGCCCAAAATAACCTTCATCAGGTACGCCCAAAATAACCTTCATCAGATACGCTCAAAATAACCGTCATCAGGTACGCTCAAAATAACCTTCATCAGGTACGCTCAGAATAACCTTCATCAGGTACGCTCAAAATAACCTTCATCAGGTACGCTCAAAATAACCTTCATCAGGTACGCTCAAAATAACCTTCATCAGGTACGCTCAGAATAACCTTCATCAGGTACGCTCAAAATAACCTTCATCAGGTACGCTCAAAATAACCTTCATCAGGTACGCTCAGAATAACCTTCATCAGGTACGCTCAAAATAGCCTTCATCAGGTACGCTCAAAATAACCTTCATCAGGTACGCTCAGAATAACCTTCATCAGGTACGCTCAAAATAACCTTCATCAGGTACGCTCAAAATAACCTTCATCAGGTACGCTCAAAATAACCTTCATCAGGTACGCTCAGAATAACCTTCATCAGGTACGCTCAAAATAACCTTCATCAGGTACGCTCAAAATAACCTTCATCAGGTACGCTCAGAATAACCTTCATCAGGTACGCTCAAAATAGCCTTCATCAGGTACGCTCAAAATAACCTTCATCAGGTACGCTCAGAATAACCTTCATCAGGTACGCTCAGAATAACCTTCATCAGGTACGCTCAAAATCGAAAGGTTGGAAAGCCAAATAATTTAAAAAGTTTTGTGAGAAAGTAACCCAAAGAACCTAAATAGGATCGTCAAATTCGTCTAAGATCACCTGCCTGAGGGAGGAGAACCTTAGTTTTTTAATGCAATGTGAGATAAATAATGGTTTACAAATATGGGATCAATGGTCAAAAACATGGCTTGTCACGCAAAAACTAAAATCCTTGTGATATCAAATGATACGAATATTCATGAATAAAACATACAGTTCACTTACGTCCAGTTGAGCTAATAATTATAACCTGAGAAATATTCAGAATTATGTTCCATCCAGGTGCAGACAGAGAACATCAGCTAGTTCATTTATTCCATCTACCATTTCGCTTTGCGACAATCTAGACATATCAATAAGAAATTCCCTTTCATTATATTTATTTACAATTAGGATGAAAGATGATATCTACAAAACCTCAGAGTATTATAATGAAGGTCCAATGAAGCTAAATATATTACACACTAGACTTAGACACCATTACAGCTCCCTCATCAAATGACGATATGTCAAGGATACTTATAATAAATAATTATAAATGTATTTTTTTTTGGAATTGTACCAATGTTTTCGTTGATAACTTGACGATCAGATCATTCATTTTTTTCTACATGTTTCAGATCAATTATTTGTCTCTCCTTCATGACAAATGTGTTATTGTCTCCGCCGACAAGGCCCCTAACAATATTGGTTGTGTGTGTAAATCACATACATAGACTGTTTGGCAACCCTACATATACCCCGACGACACTTACGAAAGAGGAAATCCTGGACAATCGTAAGTCTGTGTTATGTTCCTTTGGAATTTCAATCAAAGATGAAGAACTGGATCTACCGTCACTACTGGATTCTTAAATTACACAAGTGTCCTTTCAAACAGCACTATGTTGCTGGGACTGCCAAATGCTCCACGAAACCTCTTTCCAAATTATTAACATGTATTCTATCGGCGGTCAAAACCGGGCTTCAGAGTTACTGTGACACTAGCTACTCTAGGGGTGGTGTGAATCAGATGTGGATTCTGAAGAACTCGAAATATCTGTTAGAGTACATACAATCTAGATCTCTCTCCTCCTGCAATAACATTAAAACATTTGACTTCTCTACCCTGTACACAACTATTTCTCACTCTAACTGAAGGGCAAATTAAGGGAGTTGGTCCAACTGTGTTTCATGAAACAAAATGGCCAACGTAGATACAAATACCTTGTGCTAGGAAGGGACAAATATTATTTTGTGAAGAAAACACTGATTCTACCAAAAAAATCTCTGAAACTGATGTCATCAACATGCTCTAGTTTTAGAATGACAACATATTTGTTATCTTTGGTGGACGTCGGCATACCTATGAGTACAAACTATGCACCTCTTCTCGCCGACTTATTCCTTTATTCGTATGAGGCTGATTTCATAAAGGGGCTTCACAAGAAAAACAAAAAGAAGCTATTCCGATCCTTTAATTTCACGTTCCGCTTTATACATGATGTCCTTTCACTAAATAATTCTAGGTTTGGCGATTTCGTTGGTCGCATCTATCCCATTGAGCTTGAAATAAAGGATACCACAGATACAGATAGGTCTGCTTCATACCTTGACTTACACCTCGAAATTGGCAGTGAGGAGTGGCTAAGAACGAAACTTTGCGACAAAAGAGATGATTTCAATTTTCCCATTGTATACTTTCCATTCATATGTAGCAACAGTCCAGCGGCACCTGCATTTGAAGTATATATCTCTCAGTTGATGCGATATTCCAGAATTTGTGGTTTCTATCAGGATTTACTAGATAGAGGGTTGCTGCTAACAAGGAAGCTACTGAACCAAGGGTTCCTCTTGGTTAAGCTGAAGTCAACACCTCGAAAGTTTTATGGTCGCCACCATGATTTGGTTGACCGTTATGGAATATTTGTCACAAATGACCATAGATATATTCCACTTGTCGTAAACACCCCCCGGTCCTTTCCTTGTTCATGACTTATCACCGGGTTTGTAATTAGTTCATCCCCGGTTTTTAGTGGGGTTCGTGTTACTCGATCTTTAGTTTTATATGTATGTTTTGTAGATCGTTGTTTGTCCTTTTGTACTTTTTCTTTTGGTCGTTATGTTGTCTGTTCTTCTTCGATTGACGGATTCTGATTGCCCCTTTGGTATCTTCTAACTCTTCCTTCTGTATAATGTGGCCACAGGAAGTTCGGAAAAAAACGTAGCATTGTCCTAAAATTTAAATTGTCTTTCCTTACCCTTCCAGAGCACCCGAGTTCAACCCTGGTTTTTAGTGGGGTTCGTGTCAATCGATCTTTAGTTTTATACATGCGTTGTGTAGATCGTTGTTTGTCCATTTGTAGCTTTTGTTTTGGCCATTGTGTTTCTGTTCTTCTTCGATATATGCATTCTGATTACCTCCCTTTGGTATCTTCAAACTCTTCTTATATTAGTGTTTCATAAAAAGCAAAATTAATAAAATAAAAAATAATATAATACCACAACGTCAGAACAGTTCGAAAATATAATAGAAAGAAAATATATACAAGAACAACCTGTCATCCACGATGAATAGTATATTGCCTTTAGCAAATGTAATGTCATATCTTCTTTGTGTTCACATTGAAAATAGCAATGGCAAATTAATTATGTGTTTCTGAACATTCGACTAACACCATTCCAAACGAACGATACTACCGTTTTTACACCATTAAATGAGAAATTAGCGGTGTCGAGCAGTAAAGCTAGTGTCGGGTTCCGGTATGTATCAGTATGGATGCTGTCGACCTTTTTGTACTGTTGCCCACCGGGAAGATCGTTATTATGAATCTTGACATCAGCCCCGCCATTTTATATCTGATGGATATAAATATATTTCTTTTTTATTATTTTTTCTTCGTGTTCTTTCCAGCAGAACCTGTCATGATTTTTAGTTAAATTGATGAAATCGCTGGTCACAAAGATAGTCATTCTGCCAACATTGTTCTATATTTAATACGTACGTCATGAAAATGCTCAATTCTATATTTAGATGGTGGAAAACATATGGTACACAAATACTCTTTGAATGAAAATTCTCAATTCTATATTTAGAAGCTGGGAATAAAATGGAAAACTAAAAATACCACACTGTCGGAACAATTTCATGAATAGAAAAATCGTAGAAAGAGGCAAATATCGATATTTTTAACATACATGATTTCTTACTTTCCTGACTTGGTACAGGCACTTCAATGAATAGTGGCAGTGTTAATATTAGTATGTAAAAGAATAGTTCCCTGCTTGGCTGTATAAATAAGAAAGAAATGAATACCTACCAACACGCAGTCTGACTTAGAAAGGGATAGATCAGACGTATTAAGTGCTAGTGAAACAGTTTCTACCTTCACAGCTAGTAATTCGATAACTACGAGCATCCACAGATCCTGCTATTGTAACCTTCACAGCTAGTAATTCGCTAACTACGAGCTTAAACAGCTACTACTATTGCAACCTTCCCAGCTAGTAATTCGTTAACTACGATCATCCACAGATCCAGCTAATGTAACCTTCCCAGCTAGTAATTCGTTAACTACGATCATCCACAGATCCTGCTATTGTAACCTTCACTGTTACTAATTCGCTAACTACGATCATCCACAGATCCCGCTATTGTAACCTTCACAGCTAGTAATTCGCTAACTACGAGCATCCACAGATCCTGCTATTGTAGCCTTCACATCTAGTAATTCTTTAACCACGACCATCCACGGATCCTGCTATTGTAACCTTCACAGCTAGTAATTCGCTAACTACGAGCATCCACAGATCATGCTATTGTAACCTTCCCAGCTAGTAATTCGCTAACTACGATCAACCACAGATCCTGCTATTGTAACCTTCACAGCTAGTAATTCGCTAACTACGATCATTCAAAGATCCTCCTATTGTAACCTTCACAGCTAGTAATTCGCTAACTACGATCATCCACAGATGCAGCTATTGTAACCTTCCCAGCTAGTAATTCGTTAACTACGATCATCCACAGATCCTGCTATTGTAACCTTCACAGCTAGTAATTCGTTAACTACGACCATCCAGAGATTCTGCTATTGTAACCTTCACAGCTAGTAATTCCCTAACTACGAGCATCCACAGATCCTGCTATTGTAACCTTCACATCTAGTAATCAGTTGACTACGAGCATCCACAGACCCTACTATTGTAGCCTTCACAGCTAGTAATTCGCTAACTACGAGCATCCACAGATCCTGCTATTGTAACCTTCACAGCTAGTGATTCGTTAACTACAACCATCCACAGATCCTGCTATTGTAACCTTTCCAGCTAGTAATTCGCTATCTACGAGCATCCACAGATCCTGCTTTTGTAGCCTTCACAGCTAGTAATTCGCTAACTACGAGCATCCACAGATCCTGCTATTGTAACCTTCACAGCTGGTAATTCGTTAACCAAGATCATCCACAGATTCAACTATTGTAACCTTCCCAGCAAGTAATTCGCTAACTACGATCATCCACAGATCCTTCTATGGTAACCTTCACAGCTAGTAATTCGCTATATACGATCATCCACAGATCCTGCTATTGTAACCTTCACAGCTAGTAATTCGCTATCTACGAGCATAAACAGATCCTGCTATTGTAACCTTCACAGCTAGTAATTCGTTAACCACGACCATCCACAGATCCTGCTATTGTAACCTTCACAGCTAGTAATTCGCTAACTACGAGCATCCACAGATCATGCTATTGTAACCTTCCCAGCTAGTAATTCGCTAACTACGATCAACCACAGATCCTGCTATTGTAACCTTCACAGCTAGTAATTCGCTAACTACGACCATCCACGGATCCTGCTATTGTAACCTTCACAGCTAGTAATTCGCTAACTACGAGCATCCACAGATCATGCTATTGTAACCTTCCCAGCTAGTAATTCGCTAACTACGATCAACCACAGATCCTGCTATTGTAACCTTCACAGCTAGTAATTCGCTAACTACGATCATTCAAAGATCCTCCTATTGTAACCTTCACAGCTAGTAATTCGCTAACTACGATCATCCACAGATGCAGCTATTGTAACCTTCCCAGCTAGTAATTTGTTAACTACGATCATCCACAGATCCTGCTATTGTAACCTTCACAGCTAGTAATTCGTTAACTACGACCATCCAGAGATTCTGCTATTGTAACCTTCACAGCTAGTAATTCCCTAACTACGAGCATCCACAGATCCTGCTATTGTAACCTTCACATCTAGTAATCAGTTAACTACGAGCATCCACAGACCCTACTATTGTAGCCTTCACAGCTAGTAATTCGCTAACTACGAGCATCCACAGATCCTGCTATTGTAACCTTCACAGCTAGTGATTCGTTAACTACAACCATCCACAGATCCTGCTATTGTAACCTTTCCAGCTAGTAATTCGCTATCTACGAGCATCCACAGATCCTGCTTTTCTAGCCTTCACAGCTAGTAATTCGCTAACTACGAGCATCCACAGATCCTGCTATTGTAACCTTCACAGCTGGTAATTCGTTAACCAAGATCATCCACAGATTCAACTATTGTAACCTTCCCAGCAAGTAATTCGCTAACTACGATCATCCACAGATCCTTCTATGGTAACCTTCACAGCTAGTAATTCGCTATATACGATCATCCACAGATCCTGCTATTGTAACCTTCACAGCTAGTAATTCGCTATCTACGAGCATAAACAGATCCTGCTATTGTAACCTTCACAGCTAGTAATTCGTTAACCACGACCATCCACAGATCCTGCTATTGTAACCTTCACAGCTAGTAATTCGCTAACTACGAGAATCCACAGTTCCTGCTATTGTAACCTTCACAGCTAGTAATCAATCAACTACGAGCATCCACAGATCCTGCCATTGTAGCCTTCACAGCTAGTAATTCGCTAACTACGAGCATCCACAGATCCTGCTATTGTAACCTTCACAGCTAGTAATTCGCTAACTACGAGCATCCACAGATCCAGCTATTGTAACCTTCCCAGCTAGTAATTCGTTAACTACGATCATCCACAAATCCTGCTATTGTAACCTTCACAGCTAGTAATTCGTTAGCTACGACCATCCACAGATCGTGCTATTGTAACCTTCCCAGCTAGTAATTCGTTAACTACGGTCATCCACAGATCCTGCTATTGTAACCTTCACAGCTAGTAATTCACTAACTACGATCATCCACAGATACCGCAATTGTAACCTTCACAGCTAGTAATTCGCTAACTACGAGCATCCACAGATCCTGCTATTGTAACCTTCACAGCTAGTAATTCGTTAACCACGAACATCCACAGATCCTGCTATTGTAACCTTCACAGCTAGTAATTCGCTAACTACGAGCATCCACAGATCCTGCTATTGTAACCTTCACAGCTAGTAATTTGTTAGCTACGACCATCCACAGATCCTGCAATTGTAACCTTCACAGCTAGTAATTCGCTAACTACGAGCATCCACAGATCCTGCTATTGTAACCTTCACAGCTAGTAATCAGTTAACTACGAGCATCCACAGATCCTGCTATTGTAGCCTTCACAGCTAGTAATTCGCTAACTACGACCATCCACAGATCCTGCTATTGTAACCTTTCCAGTTAGTAATTCGTAAACTACGAGCATCCACAGATCCTGCTAGTGTAACCTTCATAGCTAGTAATTCGTTAACTACGATCATCCACAGATCCTGCTATTGTAACTTTCCCAGCTAGTAATTCGCTAACTACGATCATCCACAGATCCTGCTAGTTTAACCGTCACAGCTAGTAATTCGCTAACTACGATCATCCACAGATCCTGCTATTGTAACCTTCACAGCTAGTAATTCGCTAACCACGACCATCCACAGATCCTGCTATTGTAACCTTCACAGCTAGTAATTCTCTAACAACGAGCATCCACAGATCCTGCTATTGTAACCTTCACAACTAGTAATTCGTTAACTACGACCATCCACAGATCCTGCTATTGTAACCTTCACAGCTAGTAATTCGCTATCTACGAGCATCCACAGATACTGCTATTGTAACCTTCACAGCTAGTAATTCGTTAACCACGATCATCCACAGATTCAACTATTGTAACCTTCCCAGCAAGTAATTCGCTAACTACGATCATCCACAGATCCTTCTATGGTAACCTTCACAGCTAGTAATTCGCTAAATACGATCATCCACAGATCCTGCTATTGTAACCTTCACAGCTAGTAATTCGCTATCTACGAGCATAAACAGATCCTGCTATTGTAACCTTCACAACTAGTAATTCGCTAACAACGAGAATCCACAGATCCTGCAATTGTAACCTTCACAACTAGTAATTCGCTAACTACGACCATCCACAGATCCTGCTATTGTAACCTTCACAGCTAGTAATCAATTAACTACGAGCATTCACAGATCCTGCCATTGTAGCCTTCACAGCTAGTAATTCGCTAACTACGAGCATCCACAGATCCTGCTATTGTAACCTTCACAGCTAGTAATTCGCTAACTACGAGCATCCACAGATCCAGCTATTGTAACCTTCCCAGCTAGTAATTCGTTAACTACGATCATCCACAGATCCTGCTATTGTAACCTTCACAGCTAGTAATTCGTTAACTACGACCATCGACAGATCCTGCTATTGTAACCTTCCCAGCTAGTAATTCGTTAACTACGGTCATCCACAGATCCTGCTAATGTAACCTTCACAGCTAGTAATTCACTAACTACGATCATCCACAGATACCGCAATTGTAACCTTCACAGCTAGTAATTCGCTAACTACGAGCATCCACAGATCCTGCTATTGTAACCTTCACAGCTAGTAATTCGTTAACCACGAACATCCACAGATCCTGCTATTGTAACCTTCACAGCTAGTAATTCGCTAACTACGAGCATCCACAGATCCTGCTATTGTAACCTTCACAGCTAGTAATTTGTTAGCTACGACCATCCACAGATCCTGCAATTGTAACCTTCACAGCTAGTAATTCGTTAACTACGAGCATCCACAGATCCAGCTATTGTAACCTTCACAGCTAGTAATCAGTTAACTACGAGCATCCACAGATCCTGCTATTGTAGCCTTCACAGCTAGTAATTCGCTAACTACGAGCATCCACAGATCCTACTATTGTAACCTTCACAGCTAGTAATTCGCTAACTACGACCATCCACAGATCCTGCTATTGTAACTTTTCCAGTTAGTAATTCGTAAACTACGAGCATCCACAGATCCTGCTAGTGTAACCTTCATAGCTAGTAATTCGTTAACTACGATCATCCACAGATCCTGCTATTGTAACTTTCCCAGCTAGTAATTCGCTAACTACGATCATCCACAGATCCTGCTAGCTTAACCTTCACAGCTAGTAATTCGCTATCTACGAGCATCCACAGATCCTGCTATTGTAACCTTCACAGCTAGTAATTCGCTAACCACGACCATCCACAGATCCTGCTATTGTAACCTTCACAGCTAGTTATTCGCTAACAACGAGCAACCACAGATCCTGCTATTGTAACCTTCACAGCTAGTAATTCGCTATCTACGAGCATCCACAGATACTGCTATTGTAACCTTCACAGCTAGTAATCAGTTAACTACGAGCATCCACAGATCCTGCGATTGTAGCCATCACAGTTAGTAATTCGCTAACTACGAGCATCCACCGATCCTGCTATTGTAACCTTCATAGCTAGTAATTCGCTAACTACGAGCATCCACAGATCCTGCTATTTTAACCTTCCCAGCTAGTAGTTCGTTAACTACGATCATCCACAGATCCTGCTATTGTAATCTTCCCAGCTAGTAGTTCGATAACTACGAGCATCCACAGATCCTGCTATTGTAACCTTCAAAGCTAGTAGTTCGTTAGCTACGAGCATCTACAGCTCCTGCTATTGTAACCGTCCCAGCTAGTAATTCGTTAACTACGATCATCCACAGATCCTGCTATTGTAACCTTCCCAGCTAGTAATTCGTTAAATACGAGCATCCACAGATCCTGCTATTGTAACCTTCCCAGCTAGCAATTCGCTAACTACGATCATCCACAGATCCTGCTATTGTAACCTTCACAGCTAGTAATTCGTTAACTACGAGTATCCACAGATCCTGCTATTGTAACCTTCACAGCTAGTAATTCGTTAACTACGAGTATCCACAGATCCTGCTATTGTAACCTTCACAGCTAATAATTCGCTAACTACGATCATCCACAGATCCTGCTACTGTAACCTTCCCAGCTAGTAATTCGCTAACTACGATCATCCACAGATCCTGCTATTGTAATCTTCCCAGCTATTAGTTCGATAACTACGAGCATCCACAGATCCTGCTATTGTAACCTTCACAGCTAGTAATTCGCTAACTACGAGCATCCACAGATCCTGCTATTGTAACCTTCACAGCTAGTAGTTCGTTAGCTACGAGCATCCACAGCTCCTGCTATTGTAACCTTCCCAGCTAGTAATTCGTTAACTACGATCATCCACAGATTCTGCTATTGTAACCTTCCCAGCTAGTAATTCATTGACTACGATCATCCACAGATCCTGCTATTGTAACCTTCCCAGCTAGTAATTCGTTAAATACGATCATCCACAGATCCTGCTATTGTAACCTTCACAGCTAGTAATTCGTTTAATACGATCATCCACAGATCCTGCTATTGTAACCTTCCCAGCTAGTAATTCGCTAACTACGATCAACCACAGATCCTGCTATTGTAACCTTCACAGCTAGTAATTCGTTAACTACGATCATCCACAGATGCAGCTATTGTAACCTTCCCAGCTAGTAATTCGTTAACTACGATCATCCACAGATCCTGCTATTGTAACCTTCACAGCTAGTAATTCGTTAACTACGAGCATCCACAGATCCTGCTATTGTAGCCTTCACAGCTAGTAATTCGCTAACTACGAGCATCCACAGATCCTGCTATTGTAACCTTCACAGCTAGTAATTCGTTAACCACGATCATCCACAGATTCAACTATTGTAACCTTCCCAGCAAGTATTTCGCTAACTACGATCATCCACAGATCCTTCTATGGTAACCTTCACAGCTAGTAATTCGCTAAATACGATCATCCACAGATGCTGCTATTGTAACCTTCACAGCTAGTAATTCGCTATCTACGAGCATAAAAAAATCCTGCTATTGTAACCTTCACAGCTAGTAATTCGCTAACTACGACCATCCACAGATCCTGCTATTGTAACCTTCACAGCTAGTAATCAATTAACTACGAGCATCCACAGATCCTGCCATTGTAGCCTTCACAGCTAGTAATTCGCTAACTACGAGCTTCCACAGATCCTGCTATTGTAACCTTCACAGCTAGTAATTCGCTAACTACGAGCATCCACAGATCCAGCTATTGTAACCTTCCCAGCTAGTAATTCGTTAACTACGATCATCCATAGATACTGCTATTGTAACCTTTCCAGCTAGTAATTCGCTAACTACGAGCATCCACAGATCCTGCTATTGTAGCCTTCACAGCTAGTAATTCGCTAACTACGAGCATCCACAGATCCTGCTATTGTAACCTTCACAGCTAGTAATTCACTAACTACGATCATCCACCGATACCGCAATTGTAACCTTCACAGCTAGTAATTCGCTAACTACGAGCATCCACAGATCCTGCTATTGTAACCTTCACAGCTAGTAATTCGCTAACTACGACCATCCACAGATCCTGCTATTGTAACCTTCACAGCTAGTAATTCGCTAACTACGAGAATCCACAGATCCTGCTATTGTAACCTTCACAGCTAGTATTTCGTTAACCAAGATCATCCACAGATTCAACTATTGTAATCTTCCCAGCAAGTAATTCGCTAACTACGATCATCCACAGATCCTTCTATGGTAACCTTCACAGCTAGTAATTCTCTAAATACGATCATCCACAGATCCTGCTATTGTAACCTTCACAGCTAGTAATTCGCTATCTACGAACATAAACAGATCCTGCTATTGTAACCTTCACAGATAGTAATTCGTTAACCACGACCATCCACAGATCCTGCTATTGTAACCTTCACAGCTAGTAATTCGCTAACTACGAGAATCCACAGATCCTGCTATTGTAACCTTCACAGCTAGTAATTCGCTAACTACGACCATCCACAGATCCTGCTATTGTAACCTTCACAGCTAGTAATCAATTAACTACGAGCATCCACAGATCCTGCTATTGTAGCCTTCACAGCTAGTAATTCGCTAACTACGAGCATCCACAGATCCTGCTATTGTAACCTTCACAGCTAGTAATTCGCTAACTACGAGCATCCACAGATCCAGCTATTGTAACCTTCGCAGCTAGTAATTCGCTAACTACGATCATCCACAGATCCTGCTATTGTAACCTTCACAGCTAGTAATTCGTTAACTACGACCATCCACTGATCCTGCCATTGTAGCCTTCACAGCTAGTAATTCGCTAACTACGAGCATCCACAGATCCTGCTATTGTAACCTTCAAAGCTAGTAATTCGCTAACTACGAGCATCCACAGATCCTGCTATTGTAACCTTCACAGCTAGTAATCAGTTAACTACGAGCATCTACAGATGCTGCTATTGTAGCCTTCACAGCTAGTAATTCGCTAACTACGAGCATCCACAGATCCTACTATTGTAACCTTCACAGCTAGTAATTCGCTAACTACGACCATCCACAGATCCTGCTATTGTAACCTTTCCAGTTAGTAATTCGTAAACTACGAGCATCCACAGATCCTGCTAGTGTAACCTTCATAGCTAGTAATTCGCTAACTACGATCATCCACAGATCCTGCTATTGTAACTTTCCCAGCTAGTAATTCGCTAACTACGATCATCCACAGATCCTGCTAGTTTAACCTTCACAGCTAGTAATTCGCTAACTACGATCATCCACAGATCCTGCTATTGTAACCTTCCCAGCTAGTAATTCGCTATCTACGAGCATCCACAGATCCTGCTATTGTAACCTTCACAGCTAGTAATTCGCTAACAACGAGCATCCACATATCCTGCTATTGCAACCTTCACAGCTAGTAATTCGTTAACTACGACCATCCACAGATCCTGCTATTGTAACCTTCACAGCTACTAATTCGCTATCTACGAGCATCCACAGATACTGCTATTGTAACCTTCACAGCTAGTAATCAGTTAACTACGAGCATCCACAGATCCTGCTATTGTAGCCTTCACAGTTAGTAATTCGCTAACTACGAGCATCCACCGATCCTGCTATTGTAACCTTCACAGCTAGTAATTCGCTAACTACGAGCATCCACAGATCCTGCTATTGTAACCTTCCCAGCTAGTAGTTCGTTAACTACGATCATCCACAGATCCTGCTATTGTAACCTTCCCAGCTAGTAGTTCGATAACTACGAGCATCCACAGATCCTGCTATTGTAACCTTCACAGCTAGTAGTTCGTTAGCTACGAGCATCCACAGATCCTACTATTGTAACCGTCCCAGCTAGTAATTCGTTAACTACGATCATCCACAGATCCTACTATTGTTACCTTCACAGCTAGTAATTCGCTAACTACGACCATCCACAGATCCTGCTATTGTAACCTTTCCAGTTAGTAATTCGTAAACTACGAGCATCCACAGATCCTGCTAGTGTAACCTTCATAGCTAGTAATTCGTTAACTACGATCATCCACAGATCCTGCTATTGTAACTTTCCCAGCTAGTAATTCGCTAACTACGATCATCCACAGATCCTGCTAGTTTAACCTTCACAGCTAGTAATTCGCTAACTACGATCATCCACAGATCCTGCTATTGTAACCTTCCCAGCTAGTAATTCGCTATCTACGAGCATCCACAGATCCTGCTATTGTAACCTTCACAGCTAGTAATTCGCTAACCACTACCATCCACAGATCCTGCTATTGTAACCTTCACAGCTAGTAATTCGTTAACTACGACCATCCACAGATCCTGCTATTGTAACCTTCACAGCTAGTAATTCGCTAACTACGATCATCCACAGATCCTGCTATTGTAACCTTCACAGCTAGTAATTCGCTATCTACGAGCATCCACAGATACTGCTATTGTAACCTTCACAGCTAGTAATCAGCTAACTACGAGCATCCACAGATCCTGCTATTGTAGCCTTCACAGTTAGTAATTCGCTAACTACGAGCATCCACAGATCCTGCTATTGTAACCTTCCCAGCTAGTAGTTCGTTAACTACGATCATCCACAGATCCTGCTATTGTAACCTTCCCAGCTAGTAGTTCGATAACTACGGGCATCCACAGATCCTGCTATTGTAATCTTCACAGCTAGTAGTTCGTTAGCTACGAGCATCCACAGCTCCTACTATTGTAACCGTCCCAGCTAGTAATTCGTTAACTACGATCATCCACAGATCCTGCTATTGTAACCTTCACAGCTAGTAATTCGTCAAATACGAGCATCCACAGATCCTGCTATTGTAACCTTCCCAGCTAGCAATTCGCTAACTACGATCATCCACAGATCCTGCTATTGTAACCTTCACAGCTAGTAATTCGTTAACTACGAGTATCCACAGATCCTGCTATTGTAACCTTCACAGCTAGTAATTCGTTAACTACGAGTATCCACAGATCCTGCTATTGTAACCTTCACAGCTAATAATTCGCTAACTACGATCATCCACAGATCCTGCTACTGTAACCTTCCCAGCTAGTAATTCGCTAACTACGAGCATCCACAGATCCTGCTATTGTAATCTTCCCAGCTATTAGTTCGATAACTACGAGCATCCACAGATCCTGCTATTGTAACCTTCACAGCTAGTAGTTCGTTAGCTACGAGCATCCACAGCTCCTGCTATTGTAACCTTCCCAGCTAGTAATTCGTTAACTACGATCATCCACAGATTCTGCTATTGTAACCTTCACAGCTAGTAATTCATTAACTACGATCATCCACAGATCCTGCTATTGTAACCTTCCCAGCTAGTAATTCGTTAAATACGATCATCCACAGATCCTGCTATTGTAACCTTCACAGCTAGTAATTCGTTAAATACGATCATCCACAGATCCTGCTATTGTAACCTTCCCAGCTAGTAATTCGCTAACTACGATCAACCACAGATCCTGCTATTGTAACCTTCACAGCTAGTAATTCGCTAACTACGATCATTAACAGATCCTCCTATTGTAACCTTCACAGCTAGTAATTCGCTAACTACGATCATCCACAGATGCAGCTATTGTAATCTTCCCAGCTAGTAATTCGTTAACTACGATCATCCACAGATCCTGCTATTGTAACCTTCACAGCTAGTAATTCGTTAACTACGACCATCCAGAGATTCTGCTATTGTAACCTTCAAAGCTAGTAATTCCCTAACTACGAGCATCCACAGATCCTGTTATTGTAACCTTCACAGCTAGGAATCAGTTAACTATGAGCATCCACAGATCCTGCTATTGTAGCCTTCACAGTTAGCAATTCGCTAACTACGAGCATCCACAGATCCTGCTATTGTAACCTTCACAGCTAGTAATTCGTTAACTACAACCATCCACAGATCCTGCTATTGTAACCTTTCCAGCTAGTAATTCGCTAACTACGAGCATCCACAGATCCTGCTATTGTAGCTTTCACAGCTAGTAATTCGCTAACTACGAGCATCCACAGATCCTGCTATTGTAACCTTCACAGCTAGTAATTCGTTAACCACGATCATCCACAGATTCAACTATTGTAACCTTCCCAGCAAGTAATTCGCTAACTACGATCATCCACAGATCCTGCTATGGTAACCTTCACAGCTAGTAATTCGCTAAATACGATCATCCACAGATCCTGCTATTGTAACCTTCACAGCTAGTAATTCGCTATCTACGAGCATAAACAGATCCTGCTATTGTAACCTTCACAGCTAGTAATTCGCTAACAACGAGAATCCACAGATCTTGCTATTGTAACCTTCACAGCTAGTAATTCGCTAACTACGACCATCCACAGATCCTGCTATTGTAACCTTCACAACTAGTAATCAATTAACTACGAGCATCCACAGATCCTGCCATTGTAGCCTTTACAGCTAGTAATTCGCTAACTACGAGCATCCACAGATCCTGCTATTGTAACCTTCACAGCTAGTAATTCGCTAACTACGAGCATCCACAGATCCAGCTATTGTAACCTTCCCAGCTAGTAATTCGTTAACTACGATCATCCACATATCCTGCTATTGTAACCTTCACAGCTAGTAATTCGTTAACTACGACCATCCACAGATCCTGCTATTGTAGCCTTCCCAGCTAGTAATTCGTTAACAACGGTCATCCACAGATCCTGCTATTGTAACCTTCACAGCTAGTAATTCACTAACTACGATCATCCACAGATACCGCAATTGTAACCTTCACAGCTAGTAATTCGTTAACTACGAGCATCCACAGATCCTGCTATTGTATCCTTCACAGCTAGTAATTCGTTAACCACGAACATCCACAGATCCTGCTATTGTAACCTTCACAGCTAGTAATTCGCTAACTACGAGCATCCACAGATCCTGCTATTGTAACCTTCACAGCTAGTAATTCGTTAGGTACGACCATCCACAGATCCTGCTATTGTAACCTTCACAGCTAGTAATTCGCTAACTACGAGCATCCACAGATCCTGCTATTGTAACCTTCACAGCTAGTAATCAGTTAACTACGAGCATCCACAGATCCTGCTATTGTAGCCTTCACAGCTAGTAATTCGCTAACTACGAGCATCCACAGATCCTACTATTGTAACCTTCACAGCTAGTAATTCGCTAACTACGACCATCCACAGATCCTGCTATTGTAACTTTTCCAGTTAGTAATTCGTTAACTACGAGCATCCACAGATCCTGCTAGTGTAACCTTCATAACTAGTAATTCGTTAACTACGATCATCCACAGATCCTGCTATTGTAACTTTCCCAGCTAGTAATTCGCTAACTACGAGCATCCACAGATCCTACTATTGTAACCTTCACAGCTAGTAATTCGCTAACTACGACCATCCTCAGATCCTGCTATTGTAACTTTTCCAGTTAGTAATTCGTTAACTACGAGCATCCACAGATCCTGCTAGTGTAACCTTCATAACTAGTAATTCGTTAACTACGATCATCCACAGATCCTGCTATTGTAACTTTCCCAGCTAGTAATTCACTAACTACGATCATCCACAGATCCTGCTATTGTAACCTTCACAGCTAGTAATTCACTAACTACGATCATCCACAGATACCGCAGTTGTAACCTTAACAGCTAGTAATTCGCTAACTACGAGCATCCACAGATCCTGCTATTGTAACCTTCACAGCTAGTAATTCGCTAACCACGACAATCCACAGATCCTGCTATTGTAACCTTCACAGCTAGTGATTCGTTAACTACGACCATCCACAGATCCTGCTATTGTAACCTTCACAGCTAGTAATTCGTTAGCTACGACCATCCACAGATCCTGCTATTGTAACCTTCATAGCTCGTAATTCGCTAACCACGAGCATCCACAGATCCTGCTATTGTAGCCTTCACAGCTAGTAATTCGTTAACTACGAGCATCCACAGATCCTGCTAGTGTAACCTTCATAGTTAGTAATTCGTTAACTACGACCATCCACATATCCCGCTATTGTAACTTTCCCAGTTAGTAATTTGTTAACTACGATCATCCACAGATCCAGCTATTGTAACCTTCCCAGCTAGTAATTCTTTAACTACGATCATCCACAGATCCTGCTATTGCTACCTTCACAGCTAGTAATTCGCTAACTACGACCATCCACAGATCCTGCTATTGTTACCTTCACAGCTAGTAATTCACTAACTACGAGCATCCACAGATCCTGCTATTGTAACCTTCACAGCTAGTAATCAGTTAACTACGAGCATCCACAGATCTTGCTATTGCAGCCTTCAGAGCTAGTAATTCGCTAACTACGAGCATCCACAGATCCTGCTATTGTAACCTTCAGAGCTAGTAATTCGCTACCTACGATCATCCACAGATTCTGCTATTGTAACCTTCACAGCTGGTAGTTCGTTAACTACGAACATCTACAGATCCTGCTATTGTAACCTTCACAGCTAGTAATTCGCTAATTACGAGCATCTACAGATCCTGCAATTGTAACCTTCACAGCTAGTAATTCGCTAACTACGATAATCCACAGATCTTGCTATTGTAACCTTCACAGCTAGTAATTCGATAACTACGATCATCCACAGATGCAGCTATTGTAACCTTCCCAGCTAGTAATTCGTTAACTACGATCATCCACAGATCCTGCTATTGTAACCTTCACAGCTAGTAATTCGTTAACTACGATCATTCACAGATCCTGCTATTGTAATTGTAACCTTCACAGCTAGTAATTCGCTAACTACGAGCATCCACAGATCCTGCTATTGTAACCTTCACAGATAGTAATTCGTTAACCACGAACATCCACAGATCCTGCTATTGTAACCTTGATAGCTAGTAATTCGCTAACTACGAGCATCCACAGATCCTGCTATTGTAACCTTCACAGCTAGTAATTCGTTAGCTACGACCATCCACAGATCCTGCTATTGTAACCTTCACAGCTAGTAATTCGCTTACTACGAGCATCCACAGATCCTGCTATTGTAACCTTCACAGCTAGTAATCAGTTAACTACGAGCATCCACAGATCCTGCTATAGTAGCCTTCACAGCTAGTAATTCGCTAACTACGAGGATCCACAGATCCTACTATTGTAACGTTCACAGCTAGTAATTCGCTAACTACGACCATCCACAGATCCTGCTATTGTAACCTTTCCAGTTAGTAATTCGTTAACTACGAGCATCCACAGATCCTGCTAGTGTAACCTTCATGACTAGTAATTCGTTAACTACGATCATCCACAGATCCTGCTATTGTAACTTTCCCAGCTAGTAATTCGCTAACTACGATCATCCACAGATCCTGGTAGTTTAACCTTCACAACTAGTAATTCGCTAACTACGATCATCCACAGATCCTGCTATTGTAACCTTCACAGCTAGTAATTCACTAACTACGATCATCCACAGATACCGCAATTGTAACCTTAACAGCTAGTAATTCGCTAACTACGAGCATCCACAGATCCTGCTATTGTAACCTTCACAGCTAGTAATTCGCTAACCACGACCATCCACAGATCCTGCTATTGTAACCTTCACAGCTAGTAATTCGCTAACTACGACCATCCACAGATCCTGCTATTGTAACCTTCACAGCTAGTAATTCGTTAGCTACGACCATCCACAGATCCTGCTATTGTAACCTTCATAGCTACTAATTCGCTAACTACGAGCATCCACAGATCCTGCTATTGTAACCTTCACAGCTAGTAATCAGTTAACTACGAGCATCCACAGATTCTGCTATTGTAGTCTTCACAGCTAGTAATTCGTTAACTACGAGCATCCACAGATCCTGCTAGTGTAACCTTCATAGCTAGTAATTCGTTAACTACGACCATCCACAGATCCCGCTATTGTAACTTTCCCAGTTAGTAATTTGTTAACTACGATCATCCACAGATCCAGCTATTGTAACCTTCCCAGCTAGTAATTCTTTAACTACGATCATCCACAGATCCTTCTATTGTAACTTTCGGAGCTAGTAATTCGCTAACTACGAGCATCCACATATCCTGCTATTGTTACCTTCACAGCTAGTAATTCACTAACTACGAGCATCCACAGATACCGCAATTGTAACCTTCACAGCTAGTAATTCGCTAACTACGAGCATCCACAGATCCTGCTATTGTAGCCTTCACAGCTAGTAATTCGCTAACTACGATCATCCACAGATCCTGCTATTGTAACCTTCATAGCTAGTAATTCGCTAACTACGAGCATCCACAGATCCTGCTATTGTAACCTTCACAGCTAGTAATCAGTTAACTACGAGCATCCACAGATCCTGCTATTGTAGCCTTCACAGCTAGTAATTCGTTAACAACGAGCATCCACAGATCCTGCTAGTGTAACCTTCATAGTTAGTAATTCGTTAACTACGATCATCCACAGATCCTGCTATTGTAACCTTCCCAGTTAGTAATTCTTTAACTACGATCATCCACAGATCCTTCTATTGTAACTTTCGCAGCTAGTAATTCGCTAACTACGAGCATCCACATATCCTGCTATTGTAACCTTCACAGCTAGTAATTCGTTAACTACGACCATCCACAGATCCTGCTATTGTAACCTTCACAGCTAGTAATTCACTAACTACGAGCATCCACAGATCCTGCTATTGTAACCTTCACAGCTAGTAATCAGTTAACTACGAGCATCCACAGATCTTGCTATTGCAGCCTTCACAGCTAGTAATTCGCTAACTACGAGCATCCACAGATCCTGCTATTGTAACCTTCACAGCTAGTAATCAGTTAACTACGAGCATCCACAGATCTTGCTATTGCAGCCTTCACAGCTAGTAATTCGTTAACTACGATCATCCACAGATCCTGCTATTGTAACCTTCACAGCTGGTAGTTCGTTAACTACGAGCATCTACAGATCCTGCTAGTGTAACCTTCACAGCTAGTAATTCGCTAACTACGAGCATCTACAGATCCTGCAATTGTAACCTTCACAGCTAGTAATTCGCTAACTACGAGCATAAACAGATCCTGCTATTGTAACCTCCACAGCTAGTAATTCGATAACTACGATCATCCACAGATGCAGCTATTGTAATCTTCCCAGCTAGTAATTCGTTAACTATGAGCATCCACAGATCCTGCTATTGTAACCTCCACAGCTAGTAATTCGTTAACTACGACCATCCACAGATCCTGCTATTGTAACCTTCCCAGCTAGTAATTCGTTAACTACGGTCATCCACAGATCCTGCTATTGTAACCTTCACAGCTAGTAATTCACTAACTACGATCATCCACAGATATCGCAATTGTAACCTTCACAGCTAGTAATTCGCTAACTACGAGCATCCACAGATCCTGCTATTGTAACCTTCACAGATAGTAATTCGTTAACCACGAACATCCACAGATCCTGCTATTGTAACCTTGATAGCTAGTAATTCGCTAACTACGAGCATCCACAGATCCTGCTATTGTAACCTTCACAGCTAGTAATTCGTTAGCTACGACCATCCACAGATCCTGCTATTGTAACCTTCACAGCTAGTAATTCGCTTACTACGAGCATCCACAGATCCTGCTATTGTAACCTTCACAGCTAGTAATCAGTTAACTACGAGCATCCACAGATCCTGCTATAGTAGCCTTCACAGCTAGTAATTCGCTAACTACGAGGATCCACAGATCCTACTATTGTAACGTTCACAGCTAGTAATTCGCTAACTACGACCATCCACAGATCCTGCTATTGTAACCTTTCCAGTTAGTAATTCGTTAACTACGAGCATCCACAGATCCTGCTAGTGTAACCTTCATGACTAGTAATTCGTTAACTACGATCATCCACAGATCCTGCTATTGTAACTTTCCCAGCTAGTAATTCGCTAACTACGATCATCCACAGATCCTGGTAGTTTAACCTTCACAACTAGTAATTCGCTAACTACGAGCATCCACAGATCCTGCTATTGTAACCTTCACAGCTAGTAATTCGCTAACCACGACCATCCACAGATCCTGCTATTGTAACCTTCACAGCTAGTAATTCGCTAACTACGACCATCCACAGATCCTGCTATTGTAACCTTCACAGCTAGTAATTCGTTAGCTACGACCATCCACAGATCCTGCTATTGTAACCTTCATAGCTACTAATTCGCTAACTACGAGCATCCACAGATCCTGCTATTGTAACCTTCACAGCTAGTAATCAGTTAACTACGAGCATCCACAGATTCTGCTATTGTAGTCTTCACAGCTAGTAATTCGTTAACTACGAGCATCCACAGATCCTGCTAGTGTAACCTTCATAGCTAGTAATTCGTTAACTACGACCATCCACAGATCCCGCTATTGTAACTTTCCCAGTTAGTAATTTGTTAACTACGATCATCCACAGATCCAGCTATTGTAACCTTCCCAGCTAGTAATTCTTTAACTACGATCATCCACAGATCCTTCTATTGTAACTTTCGGAGCTAGTAATTCGCTAACTACGAGCATCCACATATCCTGCTATTGTTACCTTCACAGCTAGTAATTCACTAACTACGAGCATCCACAGATACCGCAATTGTAACCTTCACAGCTAGTAATTCGCTAACTACGAGCATCCACAGATCCTGCTATTGTAGCCTTCACAGCTAGTAATTCGCTAACTACGATCATCCACAGATCCTGCTATTGTAACCTTCATAGCTAGTAATTCGCTAACTACGAGCATCCACAGATCCTGCTATTGTAACCTTCACAGCTAGTAATCAGTTAACTACGAGCATCCACAGATCCTGCTATTGTAGCCTTCACAGCTAGTAATTCGTTAACAACGAGCATCCACAGATCCTGCTAGTGTAACCTTCATAGTTAGTAATTCGTTAACTACGATCATCCACAGATCCCGCTATTGTAACTTTCCCAGTTAGTAATTCGTTAACTACGATCATCCACAGATCCAGCTATTGTAACCTTCCCAGTTAGTAATTCTTTAACTACGATCATCCACAGATCCTTCTATTGTAACTTTCGCAGCTAGTAATTCGCTAACTACGAGCATCCACATATCCTGCTATTGTAACCTTCACAGCTAGTAATTCGTTAACTACGAGCATCCACAGATCCTACTATTGTAACCTTCACAGCTAGTAATCAGTTAACTACGAGCATCCACAGATCTTGCTATTGCAGCCTTCACAGCTAGTAATTCGCTAACTACGAGCATCCACAGATCCTGCTATTGTAACCTTCACAGCTAGTAATCAGTTAACTACGAGCATCCACAGATCTTGCTATTGCAGCCTTCACAGCTAGTAATTCGTTAACTACGATCATCCACAGATCCTGCTATTGTAACCTTCACAGCTGGTAGTTCGTTAACTACGAGCATCTACAGATCCTGCTAGTGTAACCTTCACAGCTAGTAATTCGCTAACTACGAGCATCTACAGATCCTGCAATTGTAACCTTCACAGCTAGTAATTCGCTAACTACGAGCATAAACAGATCCTGTTATTGTAACCTCCACAGCTAGTAATTCGATAACTACGATCATCCACAGATGCAGCTATTGTAATCTTCCCAGCTAGTAATTCGTTAACTATGAGCATCCACAGATCCTGCTATTGTAACCTTCACAGCTAGTAATTCGTTAACTACGATCATCCACAGATCCCGCTATTGTAACCTTCACAGCTAGTAATTCGTTAACTACGAGCATCCACAGATCCTGCTATTGTAACCTTCACAGCTAGTAATTCGCTAACTACGAGCATCCACAGATTCTGCTATTGTAACCTTCACAGCTAGTAATTCGCTAACTACGAGCATCCACAGATCCTGCTATTGTAGCCTTCACAGCTAGTAATTCGTTAACTACGAGCATCCACAGATCCTGCTAGTGTAACCTTCATAGTTAGTAATTCGTTAACTACGATCATCCACAGATCCCGCTATTGTAACTTTCCCAGTTAGTAATTCGTTAACTACGATCATCCACAGATCCAGCTATTGTAACCTTCCCAGCTAGTAATTCTTTAACTACGATCATCCACAGATCCTTCTATTGTAACTTTCGCAGCTAGTAATTCGCTAACTACCAGCATCCACATATCCTGCTATTGTAACCTTCACAGCTAGTAATTCGTTAACTACGACCATCCACAGATCCTGCTATTGTAACCTTCACAGCTAGTAATTCACTAACTACGAGCATCCACAGATCCTGCTATTGTAACCTTCACAGCTAGTAATCAGTTAACTACGAGCATCCACAGATCATGCTATTGCAGCCTTCACAGCTAGTAATTCGCTAACTACGAGCATCCACAGATCCTGCTATTGTAACCTTCACAGCTAGTAATTCGCTACCTACGATCATCCACAGATCCTGCTATTGTAACCTTCACAGCTGGTAGTTCGTTAACTACGAGCATCTACAGATCCTGCTAGTGTAACCTTCACAGCTAGTAATTCGCTAACTACGAGCATCTACAGATCCTGCAATTGTAACCTTCACAGCTAGTAATTCGATAACTACGAGCATAAACAGATCCTGCTATTGTAACCTTCACAGCTAGTAATTCGATAACTACGATCATCCACAGATGCAGCTATTGTAACCTTCCCAGCTAGTAATTCGTTAACTACGAGCATCCACAGATCCTGCTATTGTAACCTTCACAGCTAGTAATTCGCTAACTACGATCATCCACAGATCCCGCTATTGTAACCTTCACAGCTAGTATTTCGTTAACTACGAGCATCCACAGATCCTGCTATTGTAACCTTCACAGCTAGTAATTCGCTAACTACTAGCATCCACAGATTCTGCTATTGTAACCTTCACAGCTAGTAATTCGCTAACTACGACCATCCACAGATCCTGCTATTGTAACCTTCACAGCTAGTAATTCGCTAACTACGAGCATCCACAGATCCTGCTATTGTAACCTTCACAGCTAGTAATTCGCTAACTACGAGCATCCACAGATCCTGCTATTGTAGCCTTCACAGCTAATAATTCGCTAACTACGAGCATCCACAGATCCTGCTATTGTAACCTTCACATCCAGTATTTCGTTAACTACGACCATCCACAGATCCCGCTATTGTAACCTTTCGAGCTAGTAATTCGCTAACTACGAGCATTCACAGATCCTTCTATTGTAACCTTCACAGCTAGTAATTCGCTAAATACGATCATCCACAGATCCCGCTATTGTAACCTTCACAGCTAGTAATTCGCTAACCACGACTATCCACAGATCCTGCTATTGTAACCTTCACAGCTAGTAATTCGCTAACTACGACCATCCACAGATCCTGCTATTGTAACCTTCACAGCTAGTAATTCGCTAGCTACGACAATCCACAGATCCTGCTATTGTAACCTTCACAGCTAGTAATCAGTTAACTACGAGCATCCACAGATCCTGCTATTGTAGCCTTCACAGCTAGTAATTCGTTAACTACGAGCATCCACAGATCCTGCTAGTGTAACCTTCATAGCTAGTAATTCGTTAACTACGATCATCCACAGATCCCGCTATTGTAACTTTCCCAGTTAGTAATTCGTTAACTACGATCATCCACAGATCCAGCTATTGTAACCTTCCCAGCTAGTAATTCTTTAACTACGATCATCCACAGATCCTTCTATTGTAGCTTTCGCAGCTAGTGATTCGCTAACTACGAGCATCCACATATCCTGCTATTGGAACCTTCACAGCTAGTAATTCGTTAACTACGACCATCCACAGATCCTGCTATTGTAACCTTCACAGCTAGTAATTCACTAACTACGAGCATCCACAGATCCTGCTATTGTAACCTTCACAGCTAGTAATCAGTTAACTACGAGCATCCACAGATCTTGCTATTGCAGCCTTCACAGCTAATAATTCGCTAACTACGAGCATCCACAGATCCTGCTATTGTAACCTTCACAGCTAGTAATTCGTTACCTACGATCATCCACAGATCCTGCTATTGCAACCTTCACAGCTGGTAGTTCGTTAACTACGAGCATCTACAGATCCTGCTAGTGTAACCTTCACAGCTAGTAATTCGCTAACTACGAGCATCTACAGATCCTGCAATTGTAACATTCACAGCTAGTAATTCGCTAACTACGATCATCCACAGATCCTGTTATTGTAACCTTCACATCTAGTAATTCGATAACTACGATCATCCACAGATGCAGCTATTGTAACCTTCACAGCTAGTAATTCGCTAACTACGAGCATCCACAGATCCTGCTATTGTAACCTTCACAGCTAGTAATCAGCTAACTACGAGAATCCACAGATCCTGCTATTGTAGCCTTCACAGCTAGTAATTCGCTAACTACGAGCATCCACAGATCCTGCTATTGTAACCTTCACATCCAGTATTTCGCCAACTACGACCATCCACAGATCCCGCTATTGTAACCTTTCCAGCTAGTAATTCGCTAACTACGAGCATTCACAGATCCTGCTATTTTAACCTTCACAGCTAGTAATTCGCTGAATACGATCATCCACAGATCCCGCTATTGTAACCTTCACAGCTAGTAATTCGCTATCTACGAACATCCACAGATCCTGCTATTGTAACCTTCACAGCTAGTAATTCGTTAACCACGAACATCCACAGATCCTGCTATTGTAACCTTCACAGCTAGTAATTCGTTAACCACGACCATCCACAGATCCTGCTATTGTAACCTTCACAGCCAGTAATTCGTTAACTACGACCATCCACAGATCCTGCTATTGTAACCTTCACAGCTAGTAATTCACTAACTACGAGCATCCACAGATCCTGCTATTGCAACCTTCACAGCTAGTAATTGGTTTACTACGATCATTCACAGATCCTGCTATTGTAACCTTCACAGCTGGTAATTCGCTAACTACGGGCATCTACAGATCCTGCTATTGTAACCTTCCCAGTTAGTAATTCGTTAACTACGATCATCCACAGATCCTGCTATTGTAACCTTCCCAGCTAGTAATTCGCTAACTACGATCATCCACAGATCCTGCTATTGTAACCTTCACAGCTAGTAATTCACTAACTACGATCATCCACAGATACCGCAATTGTAACCTTCACAGCTAGTAATTCGCTAACTACGAGCATCCACAGATCCTGCTATTGTAACCTTCACAGCTAGTAATTCGCTAACTACGAGCATCCGCAGATCCTGCTATTGTAACCTTCACAGCTAGTAATTCGTTAACCACGACAATCCACAGATTCTGCTATTGTAACCTTCACAGCTAGTAATTCGCTAACTACGAGCATCCACATATCCTGCTATTGCTACCTTCACAGCTAGTAATTCGCTAACTACGACCATCCACAGATCCTGCTATTGTAACCTTCACAGCTAGTAATTCGCTAACTACGACCATCCACAGATCCTGCTATTGTTACCTTCACAGCTAGTAATTCACTAACTACGAGCATCCACAGATCCTGCTATTGTAACCTTCACAGCTAGTAATCAGTTAACTACGAGCATCCACAGATCTTGCTATTGCAGCCTTCAGAGCTAGTAATTCGCTAACTACGAGCATCCACAGATCCTGCTATTGTAACCTTCACAGCTAGTAATTCGTTACCTACGATCATCCACAGATTCTGCTATTGTAACCTTCACAGCTGGTAGTTCGTTAACTACGAGCATCTACAGATCCTGCTATTGTAACCTTCACAGCTAGTAATTCGCTAATTACGAGCATCTACAGATCCTGCAATTGTAACCTTCACAGCTAGTAATTCGCTAACTACGATAATCCACAGATCTTGCTATTGTAACCTTCACAGCTAGTAATTCGATAACTACGATCATCCACAGATGCAGCTATTGTAACCTTCCCAGCTAGTAATTCGTTAACTACGATCATCCACAGATCCTGCTATTGTAACCTTCACAGCTAGTAATTCGCTAACTACGAGCATCCACAGATCCAGCTATTGTAACCTTCCCAGCTAGTAATTCGTTAACTACGATCATCCACAGATCCTGCTATTGTAACCTTCACAGCTAGTAATTCGCTAACTACGACCATCCACAGATACTGCTATTGTAACCTTCCCAGCTAGTAATTCGTTAACTACGGTCATCCACAGATCCTGCTATTGTAACCTTCACAGCTAGTAATTCACTAACTACGATCATCCACAGATACCGCAATTGTAACCTTCACAGCTAGTAATTCGCTAACTACGAGCATCCACAGATCCTGCTATTGTAACCTTCACAGATAGTAATTCGTTAACCACGAACATCCACAGATCCTGCTATTGTAACCTTGATAGCTAGTAATTCGCTAACTACGAGCATCCACAGATCCTGCTATTGTAACCTTCACAGCTAGTAATTCGTTAGCTACGACCATCCACAGATCCAGCTATTGTAACCTTCACAGCTAGTAATTCGCTTACTACGAGCATCCACAGATCCTGCTATTGTAACCTTCACAGCTAGTAATCAGTTAACTACGAGCATCCACAGATCCTGCTATAGTAGCCTTCACAGCTAGTAATTCGCTAACTACGAGGATCCACAGATCCTACTATTGTAACCTTCACAGCTAGTAATTCGCTAACTACGACCATCCACAGATCCTGCTATTGTAACCTTTCCAGTTAGTAATTCGTTAACTACGAGCATCCACAGATCCTGCTAGTGTAACCTTCATGACTAGTAATTCGTTAACTACGATCATCCACAGATCCTGCTATTGTAACTTTCCCAGCTAGTAATTCGCTAACTACGATCATCCACAGATCCTGGTAGTTTAACCTTCACAGCTAGTAATTCGCTAACTACGATCATCCACAGATCCTGCTATTGTAACCTTCACAGCTAGTAATTCACTAACTACGATCATCCACAGATACCGCAATTTTAACCTTAACAGCCAGTAATTCGCTAACTACGAGCATCCACAGATCCTGCTATTGTAACCTTCACAGCTAGTAATTCGCTAACCACGACCATCCACAGATCCTGCTATTGTAACCTTCACAGCTAGTAATTCGCTAACTACGACCATCCACAGATCCTGCTATTGTAACCTTCACAGCTAGTAATTCGTTAGCTACGACCATCCACAGATCCTGCTATTGTAACCTTCATAGCTAGTAATTCGCTAACTACGAGCATCCACAGATCCTGCTATTGTAACCTTCACAGCTAGTAATCAGTTAACTACGAGCATCCACAGATTCTGCTATTGTATTCTTCACAGCTAGTAATTCGTTAACTACGAGCATCCACAGATCCTGCTAGTGTAACCTTCATAGCTAGTAATTCGTTAACTACGACCATCCACAGATCCCGCTATTGTAACTTTCCCAGTTAGTAATTTGTTAACTACGATCATCCACAGATCCAGCTATTGTAACCTTCCCAGCTAGTAATTCTTTAACTACGATCATCCACAGATCCTTCTATTGTAACTTTCGGAGCTAGTAATTCGCTAACTACGAGCATCCACATATCCTGCTATTGTTACCTTCACAGCTAGTAATTCACTAACTACGAGCATCCACAGATACCGCAATTGTAACCTTCACAGCTAGTAATTCGCTATCTACGAGCATCCACAGATCCTGCTATTGTAGCCTTCACAGCTAGTAATTCGTTAACTACGAGCATCCACAGATCCTGCTATTGTAACCTTCACAGCTAGTAATCAGTTAACTACGAGCATCCATAGATCCTGCTATTGTAGCCTTCACAGCTAGTAATTCGTTAACAACGAGCATCCACAGATCCTGCTAGTGTAACCTTCATAGCTAGTAATTCTTTAACTACGATCATCCACAGATCCTTCTATTGTAACTTTCGCAGCTAGTAATTCGCTAACTACGAGCATCCACATATCCTGCTATTGTAACCTTCACAGCTAGTAATTCGTTAACTACGACCATCCACAGATCCTGCTATTGTAACCTTCACAGCTAGTAATTCACTAACTACGAGCATCCACAGATCCTGCTATTGTAACCTTCACAGCTAGTAATCAGTTAACTACGAGCATCCACAGATCTTGCTATTGCAGCCTTCACAGCTAGTAATTCGCTAACTACGAGCATCCACAGATCCTGCTATTGTAACCTTCACAGCTAGTAATCAGTTAACTACGAGCATCCACAGATCTTGCTATTGCAGCCTTCACAGCTAGTAATTCGTTAACTACGATCATCCACAGATCCTGCTATTGTAACCTTCACAGCTGGTAGTTCGTTAACTACGAGCATCTACAGATCCTGCTAGTGTAACCTTCACAGCTAGTAATTCGCTAACTACGAGCATCTACAGATCCTGCAATTGTAACCTTCACAGCTAGTAATTCGCTAACTACGAGCATAAACAGATCCGCTATTGTAACCTCCACAGCTAGTAATTCGATAACTACGATCATCCACAGATGCAGCTATTGTAATCTTCCCAGCTAGTAATTCGTTAACTACGAGCATCCACAGATCCTGCTATTGTAACCTTCACAGCTAGTAATTCGCTAACTACGATCATCCACAGATCCCGCTATTGTAACCTTCACAGCTAGTAATTCGTTAACTACGAGCATCCACAGATCCTGCTATTGTAACCTTCACAGCTAGTAATTCGCTAACTACGAGCATCCACAGATTCTGCTATTGTAACCTTCACAGCTAGTAATTCGCTAACCACGAGCATCCACAGATCCTGCTATTGTAGCCTTCACAGCTAGTAATTCGTTAACTACGAGCATCCACAGATCCTGCTAGTGTAACCTTCATAGTTAGTAATTCGTTAACTACGATCATCCACAGATCCCGCTATTGTAACTTTCCCAGTTAGTAATTCGTTAACTACGATCATCCACAGATCCAGCTATTGTAACCTTCCCAGCTAGTAATTCTTTAACTACGATCATCCACAGATCCTTCTATTGTAACTTTCGCAGCTAGTAATTCGCTAACTACCAGCATCCACATATCCTGCTATTGTAACCTTCACAGCTAGTAATTCGTTAACTACGACCATCCACAGATCCTGCTATTGTAACCTTCACAGCTAGTAAATCACTAACTACGAGCATCCACAGATCCTGCTATTGTAACCTTCACAGCTAGTAATCAGTTAACTACGAGCATCCACAGATCATGCTATTGCAGCCTTCACAGCTAGTAATTCGCTAACTACGAGCATCCACAGATCCTGCTATTGTAACCTTCACAGCTAGTAATTCGCTACCTACGAGCATCCACAGATCCTGCTATTGTAACCTTCACAGCTGGTAGTTCGTTAACTACGTGCATCTACAGATCCTGCTAGTGTAACCTTCACAGCTAGTAATTCGCTAATTACGAGCATCTACATATCCTGCAATTGTAACCTTCACAGCTAGTAATTCGCTAACTACGAGCATAAACAGATCCTGCTATTGTAACCTTCACAGCTAGTAATTCGATAACTACGATCATCCACAGATGCAGCTATTGTAACCTTCCCAGCTAGAAATTCGTTAACTACGAGCATCCACAGATCCTGCTATTGTAACCTTCACAGCTAGTAATTCGCTAACTACGATCATCCACAGATCCCGCTATTGTAACCTTCACAGCTAGTAATTCGTTAACTACGAGCATCCACAGATCCTGCTATTGTAACCTTCACAGCTAGTAATTCGCTAACTACGAGCATCCACAGATTCTGCTATTGTAACCTTCACAGCTAGTAATTCGCTAACTACGACCATCCACAGATCCTGCTATTGTAACCTTCACAGCTAGTAATTCGCTAACTACGAGCATCCACAGATCCTGCTATTGTAACCTTCACAGCTAGTAATCAGCTAACTACGAGCATCCACAGATCCTGCTATTGTAGCCTTCACAGCTAGTAATTCGCTAACTACGAGCATCCACAGATCCTGCTATTGTAACCTTCACATCCAGTATTTCGTTAACTACGACCATCCACAGATCCCGCTATTGTAACCTTTCGAGCTAGTAATTCGCTAACTACGAGCATTCACAGATCCTTCTATTGTAACCTTCACAGCTAGTAATTCGCTAAATACGATCATCCACAGATCCCGCTATTGTAACCTTCACAGCTAGTAATTCGCTATCTACGAACATCTACAGATCCTGCTATTGTAACCTTCACAGCTAGTAATTCGCTAACCACGACTATCCACAGATCCTGCTATTGTAACCTTCACAGCTAGTAATTCGCTAACTACGACCATCCACAGATCCTGCTATTGTAACCTTCACAGCTAGTAATTCGTTAGCTACGACCATCCACAGATCCTGCTGTTGTAACCTTCATAGCTAGTAATTCGCTAACTACGAGCATCCACAGATCCTGCTATTGTAGCCTTCACAGCTAGTAATTCGTTAACTACGAGCATCCACAGATCCTGCTAGTGTAACCTTCATAGCTAGTAATTCGCTAACTACGATCATCCACAGATCCCGCTATTGTAACTTTCCCAGTTAGTAATTCGTTAACTACGATCATCCACAGATCCAGCTATTGTAACCTTCCCAGCTAGTAATTCTTTAACTACGATCATCCACAGATCCTTCTATTGTAGCTTTCGCAGCTAGTGATTCGCTAACTACGAGCATCCACATATCCTGCTATTGGAACCTTCACAGCTAGTAATTCGTTAACTACGACCATCCACAGATCCTGCTATTGTAACCTTCACAGCTAGTAATTCACTAACTACGAGCATCCACAGATCCTGCTATTGTAACCTTCACAGCTAGTAATCAGTTAACTACGAGCATCCACAGATCTTGCTATTGCAGCCTTCACAGCTAATAATTCGCTAACTACGAGCATCCACAGATCCTGCTATTGTAACCTTCGCAGCTAGTAATTCGTTACCTATGATCATCCACAGATCCTGCTATTGCAACCTTCACAGCTGGTAGTTCGTTAACTACGAGCATCTACAGATCCTGCTAGTGTAACCTTCACAGCTAGTAATTCGCTAACTACGAGCATCTACAGATCCTGCAATTGTAACATTCACAGCTAGTAATTCGCTAACTACGATCATCCACAGATCCTGTTATTGTAACCTTCACATCTAGTAATTCGATAACTACGATCATCCACAGATGCAGCTATTGTAACCTTCCCAGCTAGTAATTCGTTAACTACGAGCATCCACAGATCCTGCTATTGTAACCTTCACAGCTAGTAATTCGCTAACGACGATCATCCACAGATCCCGCTATTGTAACCTTCACAGCTAGTAATTCGTTAGCTACGAGCATCCACAGATCCTGCTATTGTAACCTTCACAGCTAGTAATCAGCTAACTACGAGCATCCACAGATCCTGCTATTGTAGCCTTCACAGCTAGTAATTCGCTAACTACGAGCATCCACAGATCCTGCTATTGTAACCTTCACATCCAGTATTTCGCTAACTACGACCATCCACAGATCCCGCTATTGTAACCTTTCCAGCTAGTAATTCGCTAACTACGAGCATTCACAGATTCTTCTATTTTAACCTTCACAGCTAGTAATTCGCTGAATACGATCATCCACAGATCCCGCTATTGTAACCTTCACAGCTAGTAATTCGCTATCTACGAACATCCACAGATCCTGCTATTGTAACCTTCACAGCTAGTAATTCGTTAACCACGAACATCCACATATCCTGCTATTGTAACCTTCACAGCTAGTAATTCGTTAACCACGACCATCCACAGATCCTGCTATTGTAACCTTCACAGCCAGTAATTCGTTAACTACGACCATCCACAGATCCTGCTATTGTAACCTTCACAGCTAGTAATTCACTAACTACGAGCATCCACAGATCCTGCTATTGTAACCTTCACAGCTTGTAATTCGCTTACTTCGATCATTCACAGATCCTGCTATTGTAACCTTCACAGTTAATAATTCGTTAACTACGATCATCCACAGATCCTGCTATTGTAACCTTCCCAGCTAGTAATTCGCTAACTACGATCATCCACAGATCCTGCTATTGTAACCTTCACAGCTAGTAATTCACTAACTACGATCATCCACAGATACCGCAATTGTAACTTTCACAGCTAGTAATTCGCTAACTACGAGCATCCACAGATCCTGCTATTGTAACCTTCACAGCTAGTAATTCGCTAACTACGAGCATCCGCAGATCCTGCTATTGTAACCTTCACAGCTAGTAATTCGTTAACCACGACCATCCACAGATTCTGCTATTGTAACCTTCACAGCTAGTAATTCGCTAACTACGAGCATCCACAGATCCTGTTATTGTAACCTTCACAGCTAGTAATTCGTTATCTACGACCATCCACAGATCCTGCTATTGTAACCTGCACAGCTAGTAATTCGCTATCTACGAGCATCCACAGATCCTGCTATTGTAACCTTCACAGCTAGTAATCAGTTAGCTACGAGCATCCACAGATCCTGCTATTGTAGCCTTCACAGCTAGTAATTCGCTAACTACGACCATCCACAGATCCTGCTATTGTAACCTTTCCAGCTAGTAATTCGCTAACTACGAGCATCCACAGATCCTGCTAGTGTAACCTTCATAGCTAGTAATTCGCTAACTACGATCATCCACAGATCCCGCTATTGTAACTTTCCTAGCTAGTATTTCGCTAACTACGATCATCCACAGATCCTGCTAGTGTAACCTTCACAGCTAGTAATTCGCTAACTACGAGCATCCACAGATCCTGCTATTGTAATCTTCACAGCTAGTAATTCGTTAACCACGACCATCCACAGAACCTGCTATTGTAACCTTCACAGCTAGCAATTTGCTAACTACGAACATCTACTGATCCTGCTATTGTAACTTTCACAGCTAGTAATTTGTTAGCTACCACCATCCACAGATCCTGCTATTGTAACCTTCACAGCTAGTAATTCGCTAACTACGAGCATCCACAGATCCTGCAATTATAACCTTCACAGCTAGTAATCAGTTAACTACGAGCATCCACAGATCCTGCTATTGTAGCCTTCACAGCTAGTAATTCGCTAACTACGAGCATCCACAGATCCTGCTATTGTAACCTTCACAGCTAGTAATCAGCTAACTACGAGCATCCACAGATCCTGCTATTGTAGCCTTCACAGCTAGTAATTCGCTAACTACGAGCATCCACAGATCCTGCTATTGTAACCTTCACATCCAGTATTTCGCTAACTACGACCATCCACAGATCCCGCTATTGTAACCTTTCCAGCTAGTAATTCGCTAACTACGAGCATTCACAGATTCTTCTATTTTAACCTTCACAGCTAGTAATTCGCTGAATACGATCATCCACAGATCCCGCTATTGTAACCTTCACAGCTAGTAATTCGCTATCTACGAACATCCACAGATCCTGCTATTGTAACCTTCACAGCTAGTAATTCGTTAACCACGAACATCCACAGATCCTGCTATTGTAACCTTCACAGCTAGTAATTCGTTAACCACGACCATCCACAGATCCTGCTATTGTAACCTTCACAGCCAGTAATTCGTTAACTACGACCATCCACAGATCCTGCTATTGTAACCGTCACAGCTAGTAATTCACTAACTACGAGCATCCACAGATCCTGCTATTGTAACCTTCACAGCTAGTAATTCGTTAACCACGACCATCCACAGATCCTGCTATTGTAACCTTCACAGCTTGTATTTCGTTTACTACGATCATTCACAGATCCTGCTATTGTAACCTTCACAGCTGGTAATTCGCTAACTACGGGCATCTACAGATCCTGCTATTGTAACCTTCCCAGCTAGTAATTCGTTAACTACGATCATCCACAGATCCTGCTATTGTAACCTTCACAGTTAGTAATTCGTTAACTACGATCATCCACAGATCCTGCTATTGTAACCTTCCCAGCTAGTAATTCGCTAACTACGATCATCCACAGATCCTGCTATTGTAACCTTCACAGCTAGTAATTCACTAACTACGATCATCCACAGATACCGCAATTGTAACTTTCACAGCTAGTAATTCGCTAACTACGAGCATCCACAGATCCTGCTATTGTAACCTTCACAGCTAGTAATTCGCTAACTACGAGCATCCGCAGATCCTGCTATTGTAACCTTCACAGCTAGTAATTCGTTAACCACGACCATCCACAGATTCTGGTATTGTAACCTTCACAGCTAGTAATTCGCTAACTACGATCATCCACAGATCCTGTTATTGTAACCTTCACAGCTAGTAATTCGTTAGCTACGACCATCCACAGATCCTGCTATTGTAACCTGCACAGCTAGTAATTCGCTATCTACGAGCATCCACAGATCCTGCTATTGTAACCTTCACAGCTAGTAATCAGTTAGCTACGAGCATCCACAGATCCTGCTATTGTAGCCTTCATAGCTAGTAATTCGCTAACTACGACCATCCACAGATCCTGCTATTGTAACCTTTCCAGCTAGTAATTCGCTAACTACGAGCATCCACAGATCCTGCTAGTGTAACCTTCATAGCTAGTAATTCGCTAACTACGATCATCCACAGATCCCGCTATTGTAACTTTCCTAGCTAGTATTTCGCTAACTACGATCATCCACAGATCCTGCTAGTGTAACCTTCACAGCTAGTAATTCGCTAACTACGAGCATCCACAGATCCTGCTATTGTAATCTTCACAGCTAGTAATTCGTTAACCACGACCATCCACAGAACCTGCTATTGTAACCTTCACAGCTAGCAATTTGCTAACTACGAACATCTACTGATCCTGCTATTGTAACTTTCACAGCTAGTAATTTGTTAGCTACCACCATCCACAGATCCTGCTATTGTAACCTTCACAGCTAGTAATTCGCTAACTACGAGCATCCACAGATCCTGCAATTATAACCTTCACAGCTAGTAATCAGTTAACTACGAGCATCCACAGATCCTGCTATTGTAGCCTTCACAGCTAGTAATTCGCTAACTACGAACATCCACAGATCCTGCTAGTGTAACTTTCATAGCTAGTAATTCGTTAACTACGATCATCCACAGATCCCGCTATTGTAACATTCCCAGCTAGTAATTCGCTAACTACGATCATCCACAGATCCTGCTAGTGTAACCTTCACAGCTAGTAATTCGCTAACTACGAGCATCCACAGATCCTGCTATTGTAATCTTCACAGCTAGTAATTCGTTAACCACGACCATCTACAGATCCTGCTATTGTAACCTTCACAGCTAGTAATTCGCTAACTACGAGCATCCACAGATCCTGCTAGTGTAACCTTCACAGCTAGTAATTCGCTAACTACGAGCATCCACAGATCCTGCTATTGTAATTTTCACAGCTAGTAATTCGTTAACCACGACCATCCACAGATCCTGCTATTGTAACCTTCACAGCTAGTAATTCGCTAACTACGAGCATCCACAGATCCTGCTATTGTAACCTGCACAGCTAGTAATCAGTTAACTACGAGCATCCACAGATCCTGCTATTGCAGCCTTCACAGCTAGTAATTCGCTAACTACGAGCATCCACAGATCCTGCTATTGTAACCTTCACAGCTAGTAATTCGCTACCTACGAGCATCCACAGATCCTGCTATTGTAACCTTCACAGCTAGTAATTCGTTAACTACGATCATCCACAGATCCTGCTATTGTAACCTTCACAGCTGGTAATTCGTTAACTACGAGCATCTACAGATCCTGCTATTGTAACCTTCACAGCTAGTAATTCGCTAACTACGAGCATCCACAGATCCTGCTATTGTAACCTGCACAGCTAGTAATCAGTTAACTACGAGCATCCACAGATCCTGCTATTGCAGCCTTCACAGCTAGTAATTCGCTAACTACGAGCATCCACAGATCCTGCTATTGTAACCTTCACAGCTAGTAATTCGCTACCTACGAGCATCCACAGATCCTGCTATTGTAACCTTCACAGCTAGTAATTCGTTAACTACGATCATCCACAGATCCTGCTATTGTAACCTTCACAGCTGGTAATTCGTTAACTACGAGCATCTACAGATCCTGCTATTGTAACCTTCACAGCTAGTAATTCGCTAACTACGAGCATATACAGATCCTGCAATTGTAATCTTCACAGTTAGTAATTCGTTAACTACGAGTATCGAGAAGATTTTCCAATCTTCAACTTTGACCTGATGAAGGTTATTCCAGAAACACGTTGTATGTACTAAATTTGTTAAATATCTACGTGTTTATTAACTTGATCGAGTGTTTGATGCGTCACATGTTTGTCATTCGAGTTGTGCTATAAAAGTATTAATGATATTGATTAACTTGATGATAGCAGGGGTAGCCGTTGTCATGTTCGTATGGTAGTTGAACTTACAACTACAGTTGTACCTATAAGGCATATCACCACTAACTTTGTGAGGTCGTATCCCGCTCATGGCGAGGTGTACTGGATTCAACATTATGTGATAAAGTTTGTCAGTGACTTGCGGCAGGTCGGTGGCTTTCTCCGGTTCCCCATACCAATAAAACTGACCGCCACGGTATAACTGAAATATTGTTGAAAGTGACGTTAAACATCATAATCCATAACCCATAACCCTGTTGATGGCCTGACAACAAAATATCTTTGATATCCGTGGTGAGTGAATGAGTCAGGCAATCAATGTTTGCTGTTTAATGCCACGTAATCTATTACATGTATTTCAGTATGGCGCCCACAATTTTGATGAGTTGATCTGATGTCTGCTTTATACTATTCCACCACGCTGGGTTGGATTTTTGTGTTAACTCACTTAAAACACATACCACAGGAAGACATGACATGTCGCTTCACTCTGACACATTGTCATTACTCTAAACCCACCAATTTTTGATCTGATATCTTCATTGTGCGAATGGCGAATAAAGAAAGACCAAACACAAAATGGAATAGTCATTGGTTTTAGTCGACAGTTGATCACCAACTCGAGATAAGCACGATGACCATTAGACTAGATAATGTTGTGCCATTATATCTATGCATTGAGGTTTCGATTCCATAACGGTAATGATAAAAGAATCCGCTATGACCAAGCAATAACATTAAGATGATATCCAAATTAGCTAGCAGTCCACTATGTCAGCTGTATTGTCCAAATGGTACGTAATAGGACATCAATTTGTTTATGATATATCTGCATGCCAGCAGTCTGTCGTGTAAACCATAATTGATTGACGTATTGATAGCCATATATCAAGTTACAGATGATATCTCTGTGTGTTAGCAATCCGCCATGTCAGCTTTTGACTTCATGGTAGCTAGATAGCAATGACACTATATCTCTGCGTCCCAGTAGTGCGTCACGTCAGCTACGAGCTAGGGTAGATTAACACTCAGCTACAGGCTAGGGTAGTTTAGCACTCAGCTGAAGGCTAGGAATAGTTAACACTCAGCTAGACTAGGGGTAGTTTAACACTCAGCTACAGGCTAGGGTAGTAACACTCAGCTACAGGCTACGGTAGTTTAACACTCAGCTACAGGCTAGGATAGTTTAACACTCAGTTACAGAATAGGGGCACTTTAACACTCAGCTACAGACTAGGGGTAAATTAACACTCAGCTACAAACTAGGGGTAATTTAACACTCAGCTACAGACTAGGGGTAATATAACACTCGCCTACAGGCTAGGGTAGTTTAACACTCAGCTACAGGATAGGGTAGTTTAACACTCAGCTACAGACTAGGGGTAATTTAACACTCAGCTACAGACTAGGGGTAGTTTAACACTCAGCTACAGACTAGGGGTAATTTAACACTCAGCTACAGACTAGGGGTAATTTAACACTCGGCTACAGGCTACGGTAGTTTAACACTCAGCTACAGATTAGGGGTAATTTAACACTCAGCTACAGACTAGGGGTAATTTAACACTCAGCTACAGACTAGGGGTAGTTTAACACTCAGCTACAGACTAAGGGTAATTTAACACTCAGCTACAGGCTAGGGTAGTAACACTCAGCTACAGGCTACGGTAGTTTAACACTCAGCTACAGACTAGGGGTAAATTAACACTCAGCTACAGACTAGGGGTAATTTAACACTCAGCTACAGACTAGGGGTAATTTAACACTCAGCTACGGGCTACGGTAGTTTAACACTCAGCTACAGACTAGGGGTAAATTAACACTCAGCTACAGACTAGGGGTAATTTAACACTCAGCTACAGACTAGGGGTAATTTAACACTCAGCTACAGACTAGGGGTAATATAACACTCAGCTACCGGTTAGGGTAGTTTAACACTCAGCTACAGACTAGGGGTAATTTAACACTCAGCTACAGACTAGGGGTAGTTTAACACTCAGCTACAGACTAGGGGTAATATAACACTCAGCTACAGACTAGGGGTAATATAACACTCAGCTACAGGCTACGGTAGTTTAACACTCAGCTACAGACTAGGGGTAATATAGCACTCAGCTACAGACTAGGGGTAATTTACCACTCAGCTACAGACTAGGGGTAATTTAACACTCAGCTACAGACTAGGGGTAATTTAACACTCAGCTACAGGCTACGGTAGTTTAACACTCAGCTACAGACTAGGGGTAATATAACACTCAGCTACAGACTAGGGGTAATTTAACACTCAGCTACAGGCTACGGTAGTTTAACACTCAGCTACAGACTAGGGGTAATATAACACTCAGCTACAGGTTAGGGTAGTTTAACACTCAGCTACAGACTAGGGGTAGTTTAACACTCAGCTACAGACTAGGGGTAATTTAACACTCAGCTACAAACTAGGGGTAATATAACACTCAGCTACAGACTAGGGGTAGTTTAACACTCAGCTACAGACTAGGGGTAATATAACATTCAGCTAGAGACTAGGGGTAATATAACACTCAGCTACAGGCTACGGTAGTTTAACACTCAGCTACAGACTAGGGGTAATATAACACTCAGCTACAGACTAGGGGTAATTTAACACTCAGCTACAGACTAGGGGTAATTTAACACTCAGCTAGAGACTAGGGGTAATTTAACACTCAGCTACAGACTAGGGGTAATTTAACACTCAGCTACAGACTAGGGGTAATTTAACACTCAGCTACAGACTAGGGGTAAATTAACACTCAGCTACAGACTAGGGGTAATTTAACACTCAGCTACAGACTAGGGGTAATTTAACACTCAGCTACAGGCTACGGTAGTTTAACACTCAGCTACAGACTAGGGGTAATATAACACTCAGCTACAGACTAGGGGTAATATAACACTCAGCTACAGACTAGGGGTAATTTAACACTCAGATACAGACTAGGGGTAGTTTAACACTCGGCTACAGACTAGGGGTAATATAACACTCAGCTACAGACTAGGGGTAATATAACACTCAGCTACAGGCTACGGTAGTTTAACACTCAGCTACAGACTAGGGGTAGTTTAGCACTCAGCTACAGACTAGGGGTAATTTAACACTCAGCTACAGACTAGGGGTAATATAGCACTCAGCTACAGACTAGGGGTAATATAACACTCAGCTACAGGCTACGGTAATTTAACACTCAGCTACAGACTAGGGGTAGTTTAACACTCAGCTACAGACTAGGGGTAGTTTAACACTCGGCTACAGACTAGGGGTAATTTAACACTCAGCTACAGACTAGGGGTAATATAACACTCAGCTACCGGTTAGGGTAGTTTAACACTCAGCTACAGACTAGGGGTAATTTAACACTCAGCTACAGACTAGGGGTAGTTTAACACTCAGCTACAGACTAGGGGTAATATAACACTCAGCTACAGACTAGGGGTAATATAACACTCAGCTACAGGCTACGGTAGTTTAACACTCAGCTACAGACTAGGGGTAATATAACACTCAGCTACAGACTAGGGGTAATTTAACATTCAGCTACAGACTAGGGGTAATTTAACACTCAGCTACAGGCTACGGTAGTTTAACACTCAGCTACAGACTAGGGGTAATATAACACTCAGCTACAGACTAGGGGTAATATAACACTCAGCTACAGACTAGGGGTAATATAACACTCAGCTACAGACTAGGGGTAATATAACACTCAGCTACAGACTAGGGGTAATTTAACACTCAGCTACAGACTAGGGGTAGTTCAACACTCGGCTACAGACTAGGGGTAATATAACACTCAGCTACAGACTAGGGGTAATATAACACTCAGCTACAGGCTACGGTAGTTTAACACTCAGCTACAGACTAGGGGTAGTTTAACACTCAGCTACAGACTAGGGGTAATTTAACACTCAGCTACAGACTAGGGGTAATATAACACTCAGCTACAGACTAGGGGTAATATAACACTCAGCTACAGGCTACGGTAGTTTAACACTCAGCTACAGACTAGGGGTAATATAACACTCAGCTACAGACTAGGGGTAAATTAACACTCAGCTACAGACTAGGGGTAATTTAACACTCAGCTACAGACTAGGGGTAATTTAGCATTCAGCTACAGACTAGGGGTAATTTAACACTCAGCTACAGGCTACGGTAGTTTAACACTCAGCTACAGACTAGGGGTAATATAACACTCAGCTACAGACTAGGGGTAATATAACACTCAGCTACAGACTAGGGGTAATTTAACACTCAGCTACAGACTAGGGGTAATTTAACACTCAGCTACAAACTAGGGGTAATTTAACACTCAGCTACAGACTACGGGTAATTTAACACTCAGCTAAAGACTAGGGGTAATTTAGCACTCAGCTACAGACTAGGGGTAGTTTAACACTCAGCTACAGACTAGGGGTAATATAACACTCAGCTACAGACTAGGGGTAATATAACACTCAGCTACAGGCTACGGTAGTTTAACACTCAGCTACAGACTAGGGGTAATTTAACACTCAGCTACAAACTAGGGGTAATTTAACACTCAGCTACAGACTAGGGGTAATTTAACACTCAGCTACAGACTAGGGGTAATTTAACAATCAGCTACAGGCTACGGTAGTTTAACACTCAGTTACAGACTAGGGGTAATTTAACACTCAGCTACAGACTAGGGGTAATTTAACACTCAGCTACAAACTAGGGGTAATTTAACACTCAGCTACAGACTAGGGGTAATTTAACACTCAGCTACAGACTAGGGGTAATATAACACTCAGCTACAGACTAGGGGTAATATAACACTCAGCTGCAGACTAGGGGTAATTTAACACTCAGCTACAAACTAGGGGTAATATAACACTCAGCTACAGACTAGGGGTAATATAACACTCAGCTACAGGTTAGGGTAGTTTAACACTCAGTTACAGACTAGGGGTAATTTAACACTCAGCTACAGACTAGGGGTAATATAACACTCAGCTACAGACTAGGGGTAATTTAACACTCAGCTACAGACTAGGGGTAATATAACACTCAGCTACAGGTTAGGGTAGTTTAACACTCAGCTACAGACTAGGGGTAATATAACACTCAGCTACAGGCCACGGTAGTTTAACACTCAGCTACAGACTAGGGGTAATATAACACTCGGCTACAGACTAGGGGTAATTTAACACTCAGCTACAGACTAGGGGTAATTTAACACTCAGCTACAGACTAGGGGTAATTTAACACTCAGCTACAGACTAGGGGTAATTTAACACTCAGCTACAGACTAGGGGTAATTTAACACTCAGCTACAGACTAGGGGTAATTTAACACTCAGCTACAGGCTACGGTAGTTTAACACTCAGCTACAGACTAGGGGTAATATAACACTCAGCTACAGACTAGGGGTAATTTAACACTCAGCTACAGACTAGGGGTAGTTTAACACTCAGCTACAGACTAGGGGTAATATAACACTCAGCTACAGACTAGGGGTAATTTAACACTCAGCTACAGACTAGGGGTAATTTAACACTCAGCTACAGACTAGGGGTAGTTTAACACTCAGCTACAGACTAGGGGTAATATAACACTCAGCTACAGACTAGGGGTAATATAACACTCAGCTACAGACTAGGGGTAATATAACACTCAGCTACAGACTAGGGGTAATTTAACACTCAGCTACAGACTAGGGGTAATTTAACACTCAGCTACAGACTAGGGGTAATTTAACACTCAGCTACAGACTAGGGGTAATATAACACTCAGCTACAGACTAGGGGTAATATAACACTCAGCTACAGACTAGGGGTAGTTTAACACTCAGCTACAGACTAGGGGTAATTTAACACTCAGCTACAGACTAGGGGTAGTTTAACACTCAGCTACAGACTAGGGGTAATATAACACTCAGCTACAGACTAGGGGTAATATAACACTCAGCTACAGACTAGGGGTAATATAACACTCAGCTACAGGCTAGGGGTAGTTTAACACTCAGCTACAGACTAGGGGTAATATAACATTCAACTACAGACTAGGGGTAATATAACACTCAGCTACAGACTAGGTGTAATATAACACTCAGCTACAGACTAGGGGTAGTTTAACACTCAGCTACAGACTAGGGGTAATTTAACACTCAGCTACAGACTAGGGGTAATATAACACTCAGCTACAGACTAGGGGTAATATAACACTCAGCTACAGACTAGGGGTAATTTAACACTCAGCTACAGACTAGGGGTAATTTAACACTCAGCTACAAACTAGGGGTAATTTAACACTCAGCTACAGACTAGGGGTAATTTAACACTCAGCTACAGACTAGGGGTAATATAACATTCAGCTACAGACTAGGGGTAATTTAACACTCAGCTACAGACTAGGGGTAATTTAACACTCAGCTACAGACTAGAGGTAATTTAACACTCAGCTACAGACTAGGGGTAGTTTAACACTCAGCTACAGACTAGGGGTAATATAACACTCAGCTACAGACTAGGGGTAATATAACACTCAGCTACAGACTAGGGGTAATATAACACTCAGCTACAGACTAGGGGTAATTTAACACTCAGCTACAGGCTAGGGGTAATATAACACTCAGCTACAGACTAGGGGTAATATAACACTCAGCTACAGACTAGGGGTAATTTAACACTCAGCTACAGACTAGGGGTAATATAACACTCAGCTACAGACTAGGGGTAATTTAACACTCAGCTACAGACTATGGGTAGTTTAACACTCAGCTACAGACTAGGGGTAATATAACACTCAGCTACAGACTAGGGGTAATATAACACTCAGCTACAGACTAGGGGTAATTTAACACTCAGCTACAGACTAGGGGTAATTTAACACTCAGCTACAGACTAGGGGTAGTTTAACACTCAGCTACAGACTAGGGGTAATATAACACTCAGCTACAGACTAGGGGTAATTTAACACTCAGCTAAAGACTAGGGGTAATTTAACACTCAGCTACAGACTAGGGGTAATTTAACACTCAGCTACAGACTAGGGGTAATTTAACACTCAGCTACAGACTAGGGGTAATTTAACACTCAGCTACAGGCTACGGTAGTTTAACACTCAGCTACAGACTAGGGGTAATATAACACTCAGCTACAGACTAGGGGTAATTTAACACTCAGCTACAGACTAGGGGTAGTTTAACACTCAGCTACAGACTAGGGGTAATATAACACTCAGCTACAGACTAGGGGTAATTTAACACTCAGCTACAGACTAGGGGTAGTTTAACACTCAGCTACAGACTAGGGGTAATATAACACTCAGCTACAGACTAGGGGTAATATAACACTCAGCTACAGACTAGGGGTAATTTAACACTCAGCTACAGACTAGGGGTAATTTAACACTCAGCTACAGACTAGGGGTAATTTAACACTCAGCTACAGACTAGGGGTAATATAACACTCAGCTACAGACTAGGGGTAATTTAACACTCAGCTACAGACTAGGGGTAGTTTAACACTCAGCTACAGACTAGGGGTAATTTAACACTCAGCTACAGACTAGGGGTAATTTAACACTCAGCTACAGACTAGGGGTAATATAACACTCAGCTACAGACTAGGGGTAATATAACACTCAGCTACAGACTAGGTGTAGTTTAACACTCAGCTACAGACTAGGGGTAATATAACACTCAGCTACAGACTAGGGGTAATATAACACTCAGCTACAGACTAGGGGTAATTTAACACTCAGCTACAGACTAGGGGTAATATAACACTCAGCTACAGACTAGGGGTAATATAACACTCAGCAACAGACTAGGGGTAGTTTAGCACTCAGCTACAGACTAGGGGTAATTTAACACTCAGCTACAGACTAGGGGTAATTTAACACTCAGCTACAGACTAGGGGTAATTTAACACTCAGCTACAGACTAGGGGTAATTTAACACTCAGCTACAGACTAGGGGTAATTTAACACTCAGCTACAGACTAGGGGTAATTTAACACTCAGCTACAGACTAGGGGTAGTTTAACACTCAGCTACAGACTAGGGGTAATTTAACACTCAGCTACAGACTAGGGGTAATATAACACTCAGCTACAGACTAGGGGTAATTTAACACTCAGCTACAGACTAGGGGTAATATAACACTCAGCTACAGACTAGGGGTAATATAACACTCAGCTACAGACTAGGGGTAGTTTAACACTCAGCTACAGACTAGGGGTAATTTAACACTCAGCTACAGACTAGGGGTAGTTTAACACTCAGCTACAGACTAGGGGTAGTTTAACACTCAGCTACAGACTAGGGGTAATTTAACACTCAGCTACAGACTAGGGGTAATATAACACTCAGCTACAAACTAGGGGTAATATAACACTCAGCTACAGACTAGGGGTAATATAACACTCAGCTACAGACTAGGGGTAATATAACACTCAGCAACAGACTAGGGGTAGTTTAACACTCAGCTACAGACTAGGGGTAATTTAACACTCAGCTACAGACTAGGGGTAATTTAACACTCAGCTACAGACTAGGGGTAATTTAACACTCAGCTACAGACTAGGGGTAATATAACACTCAGCTACAGACTAGGGGTAATTTAACACTCAGCTACAGACTAGGGGTAGTTTAACACTCAGCTACAGACTAGGGGTAATTCAACACTCAGCTACAGACTAGGGGTAACTTAACACTCAGCTACAGACTAGGGGTAATATAACACTCAGCTACAGACTAGGGGTAATATAACACTCAGCTACAGACTAGGGGTAGTTTAACACTCAGCTACAGACTAGGGGTAATTTAACACTCAGCTACAGACTAGGGGTAATATAACACTCAGCTACAGACTAGGGGTAATTTAACACTCAGCTACAGACTAGGGGTAATATAACACTCAGCTACAGACTAGGGGTAATATAACACTCAGCAACAGACTAGGGGTAGTTTAACACTCAGCTACAGACTAGGGGTAATTTAACACTCAGCTACAGACTAGGGGTAATTTAACACTCAGCTACAGACTAGGGGTAATTTAACACTCAGCTACAGACTAGAGGTAATTTAACACTCAGCTACAGACTAGGGGTAGTTTAACACTCAGCTACAGACTAGGGGTAATATAACACTCAGCTACAGACTAGGGGTAATATAACACTCAGCTACAGACTAGGGGTAATATAACACTCAGCTACAGACTAGGGGTAATTTAACACTCAGCTACAGGCTAGGGGTAATATAACACTCAGCTACAGACTAGGGGTAATATAACACTCAGCTACAGACTAGGGGTAATTTAACACTCAGCTACAGACTAGGGGTAATTTAACACTCAGCTACAGACTAGGGGTAGTTTAACACTCAGCTACAGACTAGGGGTAATATAACACTCAGCTACAGACTAGGGGTAATTTAACACTCAGCTAAAGACTAGGGGTAATTTAACACTCAGCTACAGACTAGGGGTAATTTAACACTCAGCTACAGACTAGGGGTAATTTAACACTCAGCTACAGACTAGGGGTAGTTTAACACTCAGCTACAGACTAGGGGTAATATAACACTCAGCTACAGACTAGGGGTAATTTAACACTCAGCTACAGACTAGGGGTAATTTAACACTCAGCTACAGACTAGGGGTAGTTTAACACTCAGCTACAGACTAGGGGTAATATAACACTCAGCTACAGACTAGGGGTAATATAACACTCAGCTACAGACTAGGGGTAATATAACACTCAGCTACAGACTAGGGGTAATTAGACACTCAGCTACAGACTAGGGGTAATTTAACACTCAGCTACAGACTAGGGGTAATTTAACACTCAGCTACAGACTAGGGGTAATATAACACTCAGCTACAGACTAGGGGTAATTTAACACTCAGCTACAGACTAGGGGTAGTTTAACACTCAGCTACAGACTAGGGGTAATTTAACACTCAGCTACAGACTAGGGGTAGTTTAACACTCAGCTACAGACTAGGGGTAATTTAACACTCAGCTACAGACTAGGGGTAATATAACACTCAGCTACAGACTAGGGGTAATTTAACACTCAGCTACAGACTAGGGGTAATATAACACTCAGCTACAGACTAGGGGTAATATAACACTCAGCAACAGACTAGGGGTAGTTTAGCACTCAGCTACAGACTAGGGGTAATTTAACACTCAGCTACAGACTAGGGGTAATTTAACACTCAGCTACAGACTAGGGGTAATTTAACACTCAGCTACAGACTAGGGGTAATTTAACACTCAGCTACAGACTAGGGGTAATTTAACACTCAGCTACAGACTAGGGGTAATTTAACACTCAGCTACAGACTAGGGGTAGTTTAACACTCAGCTACAGACTAGGGGTAATTTAACACTCAGCTACAGACTAGGGGTAATATAACACTCAGCTACAGACTAGGGGTAATTTAACACTCAGCTACAGACTAGGGGTAATATAACACTCAGCTACAGACTAGGGGTAATATAACACTCAGCTACAGACTAGGGGTAGTTTAACACTCAGCTACAGACTAGGGGTAATTTAACACTCAGCTACAGACTAGGGGTAGTTTAACACTCAGCTACAGACTAGGGGTAGTTTAACACTCAGCTACAGACTAGGGGTAATTTAACACTTAGCTACAGACTAGGGGTAATATAACACTCAGCTACAAACTAGGGGTAATATAACACTCAGCTACAGACTAGGGGTAATATAACACTCAGCTACAGACTAGGGGTAATATAACACTCAGCAACAGACTAGGGGTAGTTTAACACTCAGCTACAGACTAGGGGTAATTTAACACTCAGCTACAGACTAGGGGTAATTTAACACTCAGCTACAGACTAGGGGTAATTTAACACTCAGCTACAGACTAGGGGTAATATAACACTCAGCTACAGACTAGGGGTAATTTAACACTCAGCTACAGACTAGGGGTAGTTTAACACTCAGCTACAGACTAGGGGTAATTCAACACTCAGCTACAGACTAGGGGTAGTTTAACACTCAGCTACAGACTAGGGGTAATTTAACACTCAGCTACAGACTAGGGGTAATTTAACACTCAGCTACAGACTAGGGGTAATTTAACACTCAGCTACAGACTAGGGGTAATATAACACTCAGCTACAGACTAGGGGTAATTTAACACTCAGCTACAGACTAGGGGTAGTTTAACACTCAGCTACAGACTAGGGGTAATTCAACACTCAGCTACAGACTAGGGGTAATTTAACACTCAGCTACAGACTAGGGGTAGTTTAACACTCAGCTACAGACTAGGGGTAATTTAACACTCAGCTACAGACTAGGGGTAATTTAACACTCAGCTACAGACTAGGGGTAACATAACACTCAGCTACAGACTAGGGGTAATATAACACTCAGCTACAGACTAGGGGTAGTTTAACACTCAGCTACAGACTAGGGGTAATTTAACACTCAGCTACAGACTAGGGGTAATATAACACTCAGCTACAGACTAGGGGTAATTTAACACTCAGCTACAGACTAGGGGTAATATAACACTCAGCTACAGACTAGGGGTAATATAACACTCAGCAACAGACTAGGGGTAGTTTAGCACTCAGCTACAGACTAGGGGTAATTTAACACTCAGCTACAGACTAGGGGTAATTTAACACTCAGCTACAGACTAGGGGTAATTTAACACTCAGCTACAGACTAGGGGTAATTTAACACTCAGCTACAGACTAGGGGTAATTTAACACTCAGCTACAGACTAGGGGTAATTTAACACTCAGCTACAGACTAGGGGTAGTTTAACACTCAGCTACAGACTAGGGGTAATTTAACACTCAGCTACAGACTAGGGGTAATATAACACTCAGCTACAGACTAGGGGTAATTTAACACTCAGCTACAGACTAGGGGTAATATAACACTCAGCTACAGACTAGGGGTAATATAACACTCAGCTACAGACTAGGGGTAGTTTAACACTCAGCTACAGACTAGGGGTAATTTAACACTCAGCTACAGACTAGGGGTAGTTTAACACTCAGCTACAGACTAGGGGTAGTTTAACACTCAGCTACAGACTAGGGGTAATTTAACACTCAGCTACAGACTAGGGGTAATATAACACTCAGCTACAAACTAGGGGTAATATAACACTCAGCTACAGACTAGGGGTAATATAACACTCAGCTACAGACTAGGGGTAATATAACACTCAGCAACAGACTAGGGGTAGTTTAACACTCAGCTACAGACTAGGGGTAATTTAACACTCAGCTACAGACTAGGGGTAATTTAACACTCAGCTACAGACTAGGGGTAATTTAACACTCAGCTACAGACTAGGGGTAATATAACACTCAGCTACAGACTAGGGGTAATTTAACACTCAGCTACAGACTAGGGGTAGTTTAACACTCAGCTACAGACTAGGGGTAATTCAACACTCAGCTACAGACTAGGGGTAACTTAACACTCAGCTACAGACTAGGGGTAATATAACACTCAGCTACAGACTAGGGGTAATATAACACTCAGCTACAGACTAGGGGTAGTTTAACACTCAGCTACAGACTAGGGGTAATTTAACACTCAGCTACAGACTAGGGGTAATATAACACTCAGCTACAGACTAGGGGTAATTTAACACTCAGCTACAGACTAGAAGTAATATAACACTCAGCTACAGACTAGGGGTAATATAACATTCAGCAACAGACTAGGGGTAGTTTAACACTCAGCTACAGACTAGGGGTAATTTAACACTCAGCTACAGACTAGGGGTAATTTAACACTCAGCTACAGACTAGGGGTAATTTAACACTCAGCTACAGACTAGAGGTAATTTAACACTCAGCTACAGACTAGGGGTAGTTTAACACTCAGCTACAGACTAGGGGTAATATAACACTCAGCTACAGACTAGGGGTAATATAACACTCAGCTACAGACTAGGGGTAATATAACACTCAGCTACAGACTAGGGGTAATTTAACACTCAGCTACAGGCTAGGGGTAATATAACACTCAGCTACAGACTAGGGGTAATATAACACTCAGCTACAGACTAGGGGTAATTTAACACTCAGCTACAGACTAGGGGTAATATAACACTCAGCTACAGACTAGGGGTAATTTAACACTCAGCTACAGACTAGGGGTAGTTTAACACTCAGCTACAGACTAGGGGTAATATAACACTCAGCTACAGACTAGGGGTAATATAACACTCAGCTACAGACTAGGGGTAATTTAACACTCAGCTACAGACTAGGGGTAATTTAACACTCAGCTACAGACTAGGGGTAGTTTAACACTCAGCTACAGACTAGGGGTAATATAACACTCAGCTACAGACTAGGGGTAATTTAACACTCAGCTAAAGACTAGGGGTAATTTAACACTCAGCTACAGACTAGGGGTAATTTAACACTCAGCTACAGACTAGGGGTAATTTAACACTCAGCTACAGACTAGGGGTAGTTTAACACTCAGCTACAGACTAGGGGTAATATAACACTCAGCTACAGACTAGGGGTAATTTAACACTCAGCTACAGACTAGGGGTAATTTAACACTCAGCTACAGACTAGGGGTAGTTTAACACTCAGCTACAGACTAGGGGTAATATAACACTCAGCTACAGACTAGGGGTAATATAACACTCAGCTACAGACTAGGGGTAATATAACACTCAGCTACAGACTAGGGGTAATTAGACACTCAGCTACAGACTAGGGGTAATTTAACACTCAGCTACAGACTAGGGGTAATTTAACACTCAGCTACAGACTAGGGGTAATATAACACTCAGCTACAGACTAGGGGTAATTTAACACTCAGCTACAGACTAGGGGTAGTTTAACACTCAGCTACAGACTAGGGGTAATTTAACACTCAGCTACAGACTAGGGGTAATTTAACACTCAGCTACAGACTAGGGGTAATATAACACTCAGCTACAGACTAGGGGTAATATAACACTCAGCTACAGACTAGGGGTAGTTTAACACTCAGCTACAGACTAGGGGTAATTTAACACTCAGCTACAGACTAGGGGTAATATAACACTCAGCTACAGACTAGGGGTAATTTAACACTCAGCTACAGACTAGGGGTAATATAACACTCAGCTACAGACTAGGGGTAATATAACACTCAGCAACAGACTAGGGGTAGTTTAGCACTCAGCTACAGACTAGGGGTAATTTAACACTCAGCTACAGGCTAGGGGTAATATAACACTCAGCTACAGACTAGGGGTAATATAACACTCAGCTACAGACTAGGGGTAATTTAACACTCAGCTACAGACTAGGGGTAATATAACACTCAGCTACAGACTAGGGGTAATTTAACACTCAGCTACAGACTAGGGGTAGTTTAACACTCAGCTACAGACTAGGGGTAATATAACACTCAGCTACAGACTAGGGGTAATATAACACTCAGCTACAGACTAGGGGTAATTTAACACTCAGCTACAGACTAGGGGTAATTTAACACTCAGCTACAGACTAGGGGTAGTTTAACACTCATCTACAGACTAGGGGTAATATAACACTCAGCTACAGACTAGGGGTAATTTAACACTCAGCTACAGACTAGGGGTAGTTTAACACTCAGCTACAGACTAGGGGTAATTTAACACTCAGCTACAGACTAGGGGTAATATAACACTCAGCTACAGACTAGTGGTAATTTAACACTCAGCTACAGACTAGGGGTAATTTAACACTCAGCTACAGACTAGGGGTAGTTTAACACTCAGCTACAGACTAGGGGTAATTTAACACTCAGCTACAGACTAGGGGTAATTTAACACTCAGTTACAGACTAGGGGTAATTTAACACTCAGCTACAGACTAGGGGTAATTTAACACTCAGCTACAGGCTACGGTAGTTTAACACTCAGCTACAGACTAGGGGTAATTTAACACTCAGCTACAGACTAGGGGTAATTTAACACTCAGCTACAGACTAGGGGTAGTTTAACACTCAGCTACAGACTAGGGGTAATATAACACTCAGCTACAGACTAGGGGTAATATAACACTCAGCTACAGACTAGGGGTAATATAACACTCAGCTACAGACTAGGGGTAATTTAACACTCAGCTACAGACTAGGGGTAATTTAACACTCAGCTACAGACTAGGGGTAATTTAACACTCAGCTACAGACTAGGGGTAATATAACACTCAGCTACAGACTAGGGGTAATTTAACACTCAGCTACAGACTAGGGGTAGTTTAACACTCAGCTACAGACTAGGGGTAATTTAACACTCAGCTACAGACTAGGGGTAATTTAACACTCAGCTACAGACTAGGGGTAATTTAACACTCAGCTACAGACTAGGGGTAATATAACACTCAGCTACAGACTAGGGGTAGTTTAACACTCAGCTACAGACTAGGGGTAATTTAACACTCAGCTACAGACTAGGGGTAATATAACACTCAGCTACAGACTAGGGGTAATTTAACACTCAGCTACAGACTAGGGGTAATTTAACACTCAGCTACAGACTAGGGGTAATTTAACACTCAGCTACAGACTAGGGGTAATTTAACACTCAGCTACAGACTAGGGGTAATTTAACACTCAGCTACAGACTAGGGGTAGTTTAACACTCAGCTACAGACTAGGGGTAATTTAACACTCAGCTACAGACTAGGGTTAATATAACACTCAGCTACAGACTAGGGGTAATTTAACACTCAGCTACAGACTAGGGGTAATATAACACTCAGCTACAGACTAGGGGTAATATAACACTCAGCTACAGACTAGGGGTAGTTTAACACTCAGCTACAGACTAGGGGTAATTTAACACTCAGCTACAGACTAGGGGTAGTTTAACACTCAGCTACAGACTAGGGGTAGTTTAACACTCAGCTACAGACTAGGGGTAATTTAACACTCAGCTACAGACTAGGGGTAATATAACACTCAGCTACAAACTAGGGGTAATATAACACTCAGCTACAGACTAGGGGTAATATAACACTCAGCTACAGACTAGGGGTAATATAACACTCAGCAACAGACTAGGGGTAGTTTAACACTCAGCTACAGACTAGGGTTAATTTAACACTCAGCTACAGACTAGGGGTAATTTAACACTCAGCTACAGACTAGGGGTAATTTAACACTCAGCTACAGACTAGGGGTAATATAACACTCAGCTACAGACTAGGGGTAATATAACACTCAGCTACAGACTAGGGGTAATATAACACTCAGCTACAGACTAGGGGTAATTTAACACTCAGCTACAGACTAGGGGTAATTTAACACTCAGCTACAAACTAGGGGTAATTTAACACTCAGCTACAGACTAGGGGTAATTTAACACTCAGCTACAGACTAGGGGTAATATAACATTCAGCTACAGACTAGGGGTAATTTAACACTCAGCTACAGACTAGGGGTAATTTAACACTCAGCTACAGACTAGGGGTAATTTAACACTCAGCTACAGACTAGGGGTAGTTTAACACTCAGCTACAGACTAGGGGTAATATAACACTCAGCTACAGACTAGGGGTAATATAACACTCAGCTACAGACTAGGGGTAATATAACACTCAGCTACAGACTAGGGGTAATTTAACACTCAGCTACAGGCTAGGGGTAATATAACACTCAGCTACAGACTAGGGGTAATATAACACTCAGCTACAGACTAGGGGTAATTTAACACTCAGCTACAGACTAGGGGTAATATAACACTCAGCTACAGACTAGGGGTAATTTAACACTCAGCTACAGACTAGGGGTAATTTAACACTCAGCTACAGACTAGGGGTAATATAACACTCAGCTACAGACTAGGGGTAATATAACACTCAGCTACAGACTAGGGGTAATTTAACACTCAGCTACAGACTAGGGGTAATTTAACACTCAGCTACAGACTAGGGGTAGTTTAACACTCATCTACAGACTAGGGGTAATATAACACTCAGCTACAGACTAGGGGTAATTTAACACTCAGCTACAGACTAGGGGTAATATAACATTCAGCTACAGACTAGGGGTAATATAACACTCAGCTACAGACTAGGGGTAATATAACACTCAGCTACAGACTAGGGGTAGTTTAACACTCAGCTACAGACTAGGGGTAATTTAACACTCAGCTACAGACTAGGGGTAATATAACACTCAGCTACAGACTAGGGGTAATATAACACTCAGCTACAGACTAGGGGTAATTTAACACTCAGCTACAGACTAGGGGTAATTTAACACTCAGCTACAAACTAGGGGTAATTTAACACTCAGCTACAGACTAGGGGTAATTTAACACTCAGCTACAGACTAGGGGTAATATAACATTCAGCTACAGACTAGGGGTAATTTAAAACTCAGCTACAGACTAGGGATAATTTAACACTCAGCTACAGACTAGGGGTAATTTAACACTCAGCTACAGACTAGGGGTAATATAACACTCAGCTACAAACTAGGGGTAATATAACACTCAGCTACAGACTAGGGGTAATATAACACTCAGCTACAGACTAGGGGTAATATAACACTCAGCAACAGACTAGGGGTAGTTTAACACTCAGCTACAGACTAGGGGTAATTTAACACTCAGCTACAGACTAGGGGTAATTTAACACTCAGCTACAGACTAGGGGTAATTTAGCACTCAGCTAGAGACTAGGGGTAATATAACACTCAGCTACAGACTAGGGGTAATTTAACACTCAGCTACAGACTAGGGGTAGTTTAACACTCAGCTACAGACTAGGGGTAATTTAACACTCAGCTACAGACTAGGGGTAATTTAACACTCAGCTACAGACTAGGGGTAATATAACACTCAGCTACAGACTAGGGGTAATATAACACTCAGCTACAGACTAGGGGTAGTTTAACACTCAGCTACAGACTAGGGGTAATTTAACACTCAGCTACAGACTAGGGGTAATATAACACTCAGCTACAGACTAGGGGTAATATAACACTCAGCTACAGACTAGGGGTAATATAACACTCAGCTACAGACTAGAGGTAATATAACACTCAGCAACAGACTAGGGGTAGTTTAACACTCAGCTACAGACTAGGGGTAATTTAACACTCAGCTACAGACTAGGGGTAATATAACACTCAGCTACAGACTAGGGGTAATTTAACACTCAGCTACAGACTAGGGGTAATTTAACACTCAGCTACAGACTAGGGGTAATTTAACACTCAGCTACAGACTAGGGGTAATTTAACACTCAGCTACAGACTAGGGGTAGTTTAACACTCAGCTACAGACTAGGGGTAATTTAACACTCAGCTACAGACTAGGGGTAATATAACACTCAGCTACAGACTAGGGGTAATTTAACACTCAGCTACAGACTAGGGGTAATATAACACTCAGCTACAGACTAGGGGTAATATAACACTCAGCTACAGACTAGGGGTAGTTTAACACTCAGCTACAGACTAGGGGTGGGGTAACACTCAGCTACAGACTAGGGGTAGTTTAACACTCAGCTACAGACTAGGGGTAGTTTAACACTCAGCTACAGACTAGGGGTAATATAACATTCAGCTACAGACTAGGGGTAATATAACACTCAGCTACAGACTAGGGGTAATATAACACTCAGCTACAGACTAGGGGTAGTTTAACACTCAGCTACAGACTAGGGGTAATTTAACACTCAGCTACAGACTAGGGGTAATATAACACTCAGCTACAGACTAGGGGTAATATAACACTCAGCTACAGACTAGGGGTAATTTAACACTCAGCTACAGACTAGGGGTAATTTAACACTCAGCTACAGACTAGGGGTAATTTAACACTCAGCTACAGACTAGGGTAATATAACACTCAGCTACAGACTAGGGGTAATATAACACTCAGCTACAGACTAGGGGTAATTTAACACTCAGCTACAGACTAGGGGTAATTTAACACTCAGCTACAGACTAGGGGTAATTTAACACTCAGCTACAGACTAGGGGTAATTTAACACTCAGCTACAGACTAGGGGTAATATAAACACTCAGCTACAGACTAGGGGTAATTTAACACTCAGCTACAGACTAGGGGTATTTAACACTCAGCTACAGACTAGGGGTAATTTAACACTCAGCTACAGGACTAGGGGTAATATAACACTCAGCTACAGACTAGGGGTAATTTAACACTCAGCTACAGACTAGGGGTAATTTAACACTCAGCTACAGACTAGGGGTAATAAACACTCAGCTACAGACTAGGGGTAATATAACACTCAGCTACAGACCTAGGGGTAATTTAACACTCAGCTACAGACTAGGGGTAATATAACACTCAGCTACAGACTAGGGGTAATATAACACTCAGCTACAGACTAGGGGTAATTTAACACTCAGCTACAGACTAGGGGTAATTTAACACTCAGCTACAGACTAGGGGTATATAACACTCAGCTACAGACTAGGGGTAATTTAACACTCAGCTACAGACTAGGGGTAATTTAACACTCAGCTACAGACTAGGGTAATTTAACACTCAGCTACAGACTAGGGGTAATTTAACACTCAGCTACAGACTAGGGGTAATTTAACACTCAGCTACAGACTAGGGGTAATTTAACACTCAGCTACAGACTAGGGGTAATTTAACACTCAGCTACAGACTAGGGGTAGTTTAACACTCAGCTACAGACTAGGGGTAATATAACACTCAGCTACAGACTAGGGGTAATATAACACTCAGCTACAGACTAGGGGTAATTTAACACTCAGCTACAGACTAGGGGTAATTTAACACTCAGCTACAGACTAGGGGTAATATAACACTCAGCTACAGACTAGGGGTAATATAACACTCAGCTACAGACTAGGGGTAATTTAACACTCAGCTACAGACTAGGGGTAATTTAACACTCAGCTACAGACTAGGGGTAATTTAACACTCAGCTACAGACTAGGGGTAATTTAAACACTCAGCTACAGACTAGGGGTAATTTAACACTCAGCTACAGACTAGGGGTAATTTAACACTCAGCTACAGACTAGGGGTAATTTAACACTCAGCTACAGACTAGGGGTAATTTAACACTCAGCTACAGACTAGGGGTAATTTAACACTCAGCTACAGACTAGGGGTAATTTAACACTCAGCTACAGACTAGGGGTAATTAACACTCAGCTACAGACTAGGGGTAATTTAACACTCAGCTACAGACTAGGGGTAATTTAACACTCAGCTACAGACTAGGGGTAATTTAACACTCAGCTACAGACTAGGGGTAATTTAACACTCAGCTACAGACTAGGGGTAATTTAACACTCAGCTACAGACTAGGGGTAATTAAACACTCAGCTACAGACTAGGGGTAGATTTAACACTCAGCTACAGACTAGGGGTAATTTAACACTCAGCTACTACGACTAGGGGTAATTAACACTCAGCTACAGACTAGGGTAATTAGACACTCAGCTACAGACTAGGGGTAATATAACACTCAGCTACAGACTAGGGGTAATTTAACACTCAGCTACAGACTAGGGGTAATTTTAACACTCAGCTACAGACTAGGGGTAATTTAACACTCAGCTA